>JANJYP010138853.1:0-11628 GCA_024605115.1 Rastrelliger brachysoma
CAACTATGGTTGGGAGGCTCGCTACTTCGTGCCACGGTCGCTTGACTCACACTGTCGCACCGCAATCCGCAATCCTGTTACACAGCAGCCACCATATGATAGGCTTACCATCAGCGCTGTTTGCAAAGTTAATAGGCGCCATCAAAAGTGGGAAGAGGCAATGGAATTCAATTTAACTGTAGTCCTAATGCCTGGTTTCGAAGGCATCGTCCATATGTGACAGTTTCAACTGTGTCTGTCACAAGCTTAACAGTGAAAAAGAAGAGATAACGAAGCGTTAGATTGTAAAGAACGAGGGCAATACGGACACTTTTACAAGAGAGTGGTTTCTTTGGAAGATTTCTTTTTCTTTTTGAAACCTCAGCAGCATCTATTTGATTAAAATTGTACTCCACTGTGTGCTCCACCTCCCAACTATTCAAACGGTCAGGGGCATATGTATGTGCGCACGCCATGAATGTTCATGTGTGCGTGCTGCCTCCTAGCATGTCCCCGGGCAAAACACCTGACTTAATAAGGCTGGTCCAACCACCAGCTGTCTCCTGTGTCAGTAGTCTCCCGGATCATCTGGCTTAGTTTATTCATATGTTACACCATGTGGTCTTCGGTGTGAATTTTTCATCCTCCTTTTTTTTTTTTTCCTTTTCCTAAAGAGAAGCCTGACTGAACACACTTTTTCAGTCCTTATAGTTCACACCTGTGCTCCACTGGCCACGGGGAAGCGGAGAATCACACGGAAGACGTCTTGTGCCCAGAGCAAAAAACGGTTTTGGTATAATCCTACAATTCATTATGTACTTTTAGTGATTTATTAACTCAAGGTTTTAGAAAAGAATGACACTTCCATCCAATTAGATATCGCCAGAGGTTTATTTGTAGAAATAAATTCTCTTAAGTCTGCTTACATGCTAGAACAGCATTTATAAATTTATACATGATTAAAAAGCAAGGCTCCGTGTCACAAACCTTCTTTTAATAACTCGAAAGCTAATAATACCAGTTGCTATACCAGTGCTGCTGATTCACTCTGCAAACTGAGAACTACACTGTAACCTTGGTATTGTTACGCTCTCGTAGAAGTAATACCAGATATAAAATAGTTCATAAAAAGCATCAAGGTTTCATATTGTGTCTCATCACAATAAACGACTCTTCAAACTTGAAACCAACTCGAAATGAAAATATCATGTAAACTTTGCTAGACTGTTAAGCTAGGGGGGCTAATAGAAGCAACAAAACTTTCCTGTCTTATTATTCACCATCTTTTAGTTAACAAATGATTAACCTGCTACTACTCTCAACCTTCTTCTATTCCTGTTGATTTAAAAGCTTTTGGATAATTTGGAGGGGAGAATTGAGCAGAATTAGTCACAAAGTGGGGAGTAGGTTTGGGACTTTGTGTTACAGCCTCCCTATTAGCTTTTTATTTTCACTGAAATCAACAAGTCAGCTGCACCGTGGTTCCTTGTCATCCTTTGAATGTGCACTCTTTCATTGAGCATATGAATTAGTTTTTAATATCTCCTCCCAAATTAAAGTGAATATTACCAAAAAACAACTGTAATTTTTGAATGTCTGCATATTTCCCTTTAAAAAACTAAAAAAAAAATACAGTCACCAGGTCAGATATTTTTGAGCCCGTTCCATCTAAATCACTTAAAAGCAAGGTAAGCTTCAGGGAATTGTTATAGCACACAAAAGAACACACATGCGCGGCAGGCACACTTCCTTACACCTGTACACTCATCTATGCTCGGTGTCCTCTCCCAGCCATCTGGGCCATCCATCAGGTCTCCTGAGCAGGTATAATCCAGAGGGAAGTATCTTTTTACAAGAGTCCCATTAGTTTACGGGCCGTCTGCTCCCTGGCGCCATCACTTTTGTCCTTTAGATGAGTTAGACCATTCAGGACTCTCTCACGGCATTCAAGGTTTATAGGAGGAGAGCTTAACTTTTTAATACAGCGCATGATAAAGGTGTCCGTCCTTTATGGTGTTGTTTTTCTGACCTCAGTCGCAAAATACGGTTAGATGACACCGGGACAGAAGAGATGGCGTTTTACCTGCTTTTCATCATAGCAATATTATCTAAGAGAGGTGCTCTGGATGACACGACTGGGACACATTGCAACAGAGTAGAATACACGTATTAGTAAGTATTGCTAATTTATGGAAAAGCCTTTGTTCTAATTTCATACGTGACGATACGCAGATGAAGATATGCATTTATGTTTGTCTTTCAGTTTAATAGTACTGTAATGTGAATTATACACCACTGTATTTAAGGCAACTAATAACTGATAGCCAATGCTACTAAAATTTTGGACCTTGGTGCCACATTCCAGATGTTGAATTTGCTGAGGCAGCTCCTGTCGTTGAATATTTTTTTAACCCCTTTTTTAAATTTATTTGGCGGATGTGCGTTGTATTCATGTGCGTGCGAGCTGCCCACAACCTTGCAGTGTTTTGCCCCAGTGGTCGCGCTCCGTCTGAATGATGCCTGAATAGTGCATGGCTCCGGCCTGCCAACCGTCTTCCCTCCTGCTCCCATCAGCTCCCTGCTCAGCCAGCACTGACTGACAGCACTTTTACCCCCACCCACCCCCCCTCATGCTATCTTACTGGCCTTCATACAGAACCATGCCCACAGGCCAGGTGGACTGACTGACAGGCAAGCAGAAAGAAAGACAGGCAGACATGGAAGCGGTGCAGATACACACACTTCATACATAATCATACATATACACACTCCTTATACTTCATTTGATTTGAAGCAATGACCTCCATTCTCAGGAGCCAAGCATTTCTTTATGAATGCATGCATGAGTCTAGTAGCGTCACCTAACTGTACCCTTGGCTTTTTGCACATAAGATTAAGACCGTAAATACTTAGATCCGACCCCAATTTGGGCCCCTCGCCTCCGAAAATGTTGCTTTGCAGCCAAAATGTTAAAGAAATGTTCCTGACCTAAATGTAAGTGGTCCAAATCCCCACGCAGCCTCAGAGAATCTGGGCCAGAGAGGTGAATAAGACATATTCTTCTCCTCCTCTCTCAGCTAGTACAGTCGAGGTGGCCTTTGTCAAGACACCCAACCCCATCTGCTTCTACGGGAGATGCTGTCGGCAAAGGTACCCGATCGCCTGCCACCAGGAGACTCCCATCATATGTACATTCGACGTGACCTTCCCTCCCTCTCCTAACTACTCTCAAGCGCCTGTCACGTAAATTCTTTTGATTATCCTAGCTGGCGAAATTAATGAAACCCGAAACGTGATATTTAGTTATATTTTGCCCTCTGAATGTTGCGGGAGTCATTGAGCATTCATTAGCTGTGAGGGTCCCATATCGGAGCAGCTGTTGTGGGTGTTCAACAGAAGGTACACGGTGTCCTAATCACCCCCTGTGGTCCCTAGCTTAACTCCAGCCAAGACAAAGTGCACCCCTGTAAGTTCATGCATAATGGAGCACAATAGTCAAGAACACAGAGGAAGACTCTGTAGCAGCCGTCCTTGAGTCGAACATCGCCTGATGTTACAGGTGTGTTTTTTTTCTTCTCTTTTTTTCATGCTGGAGAGGAATACCACCTCCTGTGGGGTTCAGTCCGTACCTCCAAAACCCCCAAGCTCAGCGCCTGCCAGCATGCCAAACAGCCACAGCACTGATCACACTAATTCAAAAGCATGTATATAATAATGTGATGTTTTATGGCTCCCAATAGGGAAATTCTATCTTCGCTTGTGCCTGCTTGTATTTCCACATTTATACTTTTGAAGTGTTTGCCCGCGGGGTGAATTGGCTGTAAATTGAGTTTGAACCTTTAGTGAGTTGCTCCTGCACCTGCTAAAGGAGGTTGTTTCATTTAAAAAAAAAAAGCAGATGAAGGATATGTAAAGAAGGGGGGATAACAAATTTGTCGGCTAAAAAATGGCTTGTTTGCATTGTTAACTTTGTTCACCGAGACTGACAGGGACAGCTAGTCCCTTGTCGCCTTCGGGGCAGTCGCAGACATACTTTTTTTTCCCCCCTTTTTGCCCACATTGTGACAAGTGCCTGCTGAGCAAAAACAACAGATTAATTTTCAAAATGTCATGAAATGCCTTTAATTTATTCCAGCGGAGCTCAGGCCTGGTTGTCTCCTTCATATACACACAAGCGCGCACACACATACACACACACACACACACACACACACACACACACACACACACACACACACACACACACACACACACACACACACACGAGTGAGAGAGAGATGCCCTAGAGAGTCAGATATGTTTTCTGAGAGATGAGCTAGCCTCACACTAATGAAACGACATCTGCAATTTAGCCTGTACGTCAACTATGCTCATGTCGCCTTCCCTGTCTTGGCACACTGTGGGGAAATGGAATTTTGCTCCTCAGAAAATGATTTCCTCAGAATTGCAGCGGAGATGAGTGCGGCTATAGAGCATGCATTTAGGAAATGGTGAGTGGGGGGGGGGGTATAGACATATTCCCATGTGAGTGTATTTGCATTAGAATTAAGCATCACCACAGAATGTATTTCACAGATGGATGATATATATTCCCTTCTGCAGATCTCCTCCCAAATCAGCCTTTAAGGCAAGGACTAATTAAAATGTGTGAAACTGGAAGAATATGATGAAGAATTCTTTCCTAGTAGACCTTTGTCCTTTTGATATACTGTACGAGTGCAGTGCATCAATACCCTGACAGTCACGCTGTGGGTCCATAAGTCATCCAGACTCATGTTGGGCGAAATGTGAATTTGGATTCTGCGGCGGTCAGGCTCACTGCAGGAGAGCGTTTCGAAAGCAGCAAATGTTTTTTTTTTCCTTTTGCAGGAAGAGCGGAGGCTGTATCTGCATTTTTTTTCTCCCCTCAATATGATGCATGGTTCTTACCGGGCACATCTGTTTGTTCTGCCAGGCCTCACTGCCAAATAAATATTTGCCCCTTACCCTTTCTGCTCACTCACACATGCCCACACACACACACACGTAACACTCGCACGCACGCATTCTCCCTTCCACTGCAAACGCTTAAGTGTTTGACCGGAGGGAGATGAAGCTTTGTGGAGATCACTGCGGCATCAGGATGTAAAGACCATTAGCTGACTTGTGCCTCACGCCCCCTTTCACCCCCCCCACCCCCGTCCCTGTGCCCCCTATAGCGAGATTAATGCCAGGTGGGGGAAATATAACATAGTTTAATTAAGCCGGAGCCCACAAGATTCATGGACTCATTTCTTTGTCTGACAGTGCAAATGAAGGTTCAAAGGGTGCTGGGCAAGAGGAGAGACACCGTTGACTCGCCGTTAGGAGCATAATGAATGTCGAGGCGCTCATAGGATAACGATTTCACCCTTAAACACTCAGACTTAGCAGTTCCTACACAACTTCAATGCGGCTGACCACCCCCTCCACATAAAGGTTGCACGCAGTCGAATGGCGCGTTTTGAGACATATTAACAAAGACACGCACACGAGATTCAAAGATGTAAAAGACTCACCCAGGCGATAATGGGGATCTGTGGAAGTTTATGCTAATTTTCTAAAATTAATGCGAATGTCCTTTCGACTTGCAGCAGCGTTAATCAATAGGCACAGATCCTGAATCAGTCTTTCATGAGCCTGCAAAAATGGGATGTATCCTAACAAACTACATTATAACTAGCGCCAGGCTGTAATTGCAGCACAGAGACAGGACCGCAATGCCAATTAAGTTTGCTTGTACTGGCCATTAGAGTATTATTCTATGTCAGAAAGACGAGATATTGTATTTTAAAAAGAGTTTCTGTATCAAACAGAGAAAAAAAAACACTGGTTAATGAACTCATTTGTAAAGCACCACTGAACAATGGTACTTTTTCTTTATAGTGACGAGAATGTACAATGGAAACTTGTATGCCTAAGAGCTACCGATACTCGCACCGTAACTTTGTAGCAATTCTCTTCATTTCCTCACATGTTGCCTTCCATTTGTAGTCCCGAGGAGAGGAAATGGAGCAAGGAGACGCGGAGAAAATCGGCGGAAAAAAAACCTGCAGCACCTTTTCCTTTGTAAATTTTTTTTATGGTCGGTGTCACATCTGAGAGAGATTTGTTTCTTTTCTTTTTTTTTTTTTGTATCTGTTTTTGAGTGCGATTCGCCTCTGCACAGGTAGCCTCCGGGTAATCGAAACCTCCCCACCCTCTTCGCACCACACCGCCCCGGCCTCTGACTCCTTCCAAACCAGCAGAGCCATGCCGCGCACTAGATCACTGTATTGAATATCTATATAATTAAAGTCAGGGGGGACAAGGTAAAGGGGGGAATTTTTAAGTGGAAGATGCACAGGAGCTATAGTGAATAAATAGCTGCTCCCATCAGCTGAACAAGCTCTAATGCGTTTCACTCAATTTAGCCAATGGACTTAGCCATTGCTGTTTATCTGATTGCTATTTCCTATTCTGCTATCTGTCACTGACTCTCCGTTGCATTTGCCTTGAAGAACAGGCAAGGCAGAGTCATTTGGCAGCGTTAATCAATACCGTTCACTCTGTGCGATAGGCTTATCAATTTCCAGCCAGCGCCTTGAATAAGAGTCCAGGAAGAATTTGGCTTATTCACTGCGTACGTTTGTTTTGTTTTTTTCTCTTCTCTCCCACAGAAAAGTATGTTAAGGGAATGCCATTTCATTTGCTCTGAATTCAATCCCACCCTCCCTTCTTTTTTTCCCCTTCAGTCCTCAGAACGCAGGTGTAAAAAAAACCAAGCACAAAAAAAAAAAACAGTGGCAGTGCAATTACAAGTGAAGAGATTTCCACTGCGTTTTCATGTTGGTCTCAGTTCGGCTGTGGGGCGACTCGTTCCCGTGAATGCTAATAGCTGTTTGTAGACTCGCAGGGCCCGGGCAGAGGGAGACCTATCTGTGAATAATGGATGAGTTAATGCTAGTGAGAACCCATCCAAGAACCTCCTTGCTTCTTTAAAAAAAAAAAAAGTGCCGGACAAACACACAGTCATATATCTTGAATATCCTAAGCTGTCTAGTCCCCGTGGACAAGGTCACTCGATGATTTCACTTGGCTTTCGGGGCGGTTATTTGGATATAGAATAAAATGTATTATGTATTTCACAGTTTCACTATTTCTGTGGATCTGATGACAGTTTCTACTTGTTCAGTTTAATTGTTTTCAGTTTGCGTGACTTGACTATTAGGTCATGACCAAAAAGAAGTTCAAAGGTGGGTCAAAATCACACGGTAAAGGTTGTACCTTGCTGTTACACACACAAACAATAGCCTAAGCTCCAATTACGAACATGATCTTTTTATGGTGCAGAGAAAATTATATCCTACACCTTTTATTGTCGTTTGGTTATTATATTCTATTCAGTGGAACGAGGGTGAAATACAAGACAAGAGTTTCCCCCCTTGGATTCTTTTATCAGTAGTGCTGCTGCTGCTGTTGTGTGTGCGGAGCCTATGTTGCCAGGATCTGTATTTGCACGCAGCAGCAGTGAAATAACTTTAAAAGTGCTTCAGAAGTGTTGCAGATAGGTTTATTCATGTTCATCGAGCCATGTGCGTGATAATTTACAGGAGCTTTTGAAAACAGAAGAACTCTGGAGGTACTGATAGCAGTAGTTGTAATGAATGCCAAAGAATGAAAGGCCTCAACACTGTTAGGGCTGTTTTTGGGGTCCTTCACCCCAGAAATTTGGTGTTTATATTTTCACATTATTTTTGAACCTACAATATTTATGAGGTTGGAAAGAAGTAAACACTGGTTATAGATATTCACAGTGCACACAGGCACCAGCAAGAAGAAAAGTGAAACAAAAACGCTCAAACACTGTGTCCTGTAGTCATCCTCATGCAGAACACGATTAAAATTGATTCATGTTTTAAATGTAACTAATGTTTCCAGAGCGGCAGCAGTAATGTTTACAACAGCAAATTCACGATATAAACTCAATATCTCACCGGAAACAAACAAACAACGAAAAAAACACGGCAATAAAATGCATCGTATATCTGGCATGAAAAACACTGAGTGAAGTTTCGAAAGATTGAAGAACACATACATCAGTCAGTATCAGCCATTCCTCCTGTCCTCTGTCCTCCTCCCTCTGCTGCTGAGGTGATTGACTGCCTGCAGGTACAGCCAGTAGATTGAGGGAAGGGGGGAAGAGGTGGGAGGGGGTAGGGTTTGGTCTCGTCCTGTAGATAAGTTTATAACAATATTATAATTGTGTACATTGTGAAACTTCAGCTATAGTGTTCATCATAGTATATAGTAGGAAACACTGCAAGTTCCAAGTTCCTAGATGCCACAAGACAATGCATTTTCTCTCGAGCCGCTGTCCATCATTGCCCCACATCCTCCTTCCCCTATTACCGTCTAGGAGTGTGTGTCACAGAGAAAGAGAGAGTGTTAGAAGTTGGACCTAATATGTAGCATTAAGCCACATTTTCTGGCTCTTCGTGTACCCAAAGGGAACTACTCTCTGCCAATTCAAAGTTCAATTTGCACCTCTCCATCAGATTTATTTTACCTTATAGCCTCCTGGCTCTCCCACCTGGCCAAAGGAGAATGTAGTTAATAATCCACTTCTAACCCCATCAGATAATTTCAGTGAAGAGAGGAGGAGAGGCGTAATATAGGAAATCTGGACACTTGAGGACATAACCGGTTAGTCGGTGGACTGATTGATTTGATTGATTGATTGGTTCAGCTGTTCAAAAGATGACTTAAAGATCCTGTAATGATTTGAAAATTGTCCTAAAGGGGTCTATTTAATGTCATGGTAATTGATTTTGATAGTACCAACGGCGAGTCTTGATGTGCTTTAGCATACAGGAGAGGCGGTGACGTCAGCGCTTGGCTCGCTGTCACTGCTGAAAACAGAAGGGAGGATTATTTATGCTGTTTGTGTGTGTGTGTGTGTACTGATTAAAAAAAACAAACAAAAAACCAAAACAAAGTGTTGTGGTAATTTTAGTGCTTATTGTGCCATCAGCTCAGTAACTGATAATGAACATGTGTATTCAGTGGATCACAGCTGCATGCTTGTAAATACATATATTAAGCTTAGTGGAAGGTGGAGAGCTGTTTGTTTCAGCCTCAGATTCAAAACAAAACGGTGCTTTTCAAGAAAATCTACATTTTCAAAGCGTCTTTTCACCGTGCTTCATCTTCAGTCATATCCAGCTGGAAATACGTGTTCGCTAGTCAGTCATTTTGATTAATATGATCTATTAAATTTCATATTTGCACATCCCTACTGCTGAATAATGAAAAGGGAATTTGTGAGACAATACCTTGATTAACTGACTAACATGTTTCAGGCTTTTGTTTCTCTTCTGTAGCAGTCTCTTAGAGCGTGATTGATACTAGATTTTTGGGGCTGATGTCGATATCCATATTTGATAAATACACACTTTTTGAACATTGTTATGTAACAATTATGACCCCCTCCCAACTCCCTCCTCATGAAAAAGTGCCTGAACTGAAATGAACAATACTTGATTTTATTAGACACCAGATAACCGTTGAACTGAACAGTTGAGTCTCAATGAAAAAGATGTTAATTAAATAAATGAATCTGGATGCGGATCACTGAACATCAAACTCAAAATAGTCAATACCTAAATGAATATTCTTGTCGGCCCGCTTCTGTATCAATATTCTTATCAGTTCTTTTTCAGTATTCATTTTCTTTTAATTATCTTTTTTTTTCTTCAAATAAGTAAATGAGAACGGGATTAGAATTGATTTATGCTGTAAATCCAACCACACACTGTTTCTAGATAATGTTCACATTAGCAAAGTCACTATACAAACTCAATAATATGTTGTTGTAAATAAAAATAACATGCTTGACTGATGACTTTCTGGTAGAGAGAAGGGCTGCTTTGTCTCAGCCTGTAGCTAAGTGTACAAAGGATTTGCTACATTTTTAAGATTTGTATCTAAACTGTGAGGCCGCATACAGACCACTTTCAGTTTAGCTTCTTTTTAACAATTTGTCAGCTTAACAAGCACTGTGGATGGGAGACTGCAGGCAAAGCAAGTGAAAATATCAAATATCACTTTCCTACATATTTATACTTGTTGAACAGGTGGTTTGATAAAATTGTTAATGTGGAAAAAGAGATGAGCGTTGTGTGTGTGAGCTCAGACCTGCCTCAGGTGTAACACAGGGAGCAGAGGAAAGAAAAACAGAGAAGCTGGTGTGACTACAAATGACAGCTGTGAAAAAAAAAAGTTGCTGTGAAAAAACACTTCAATTGAATATGGAGCAAAATGGTGATGTATCTACCAGTGGAAGCTGCAGAGTCACTGGCCACTATCAAAGCCATATCCCATTGATTCCTATCATTTGTAAAACGTCCGATTCCTGTCCTATCTCAAACTGATTAATCAGTTGACGTATACTTGGCATCGCTCTCACATGAACAAACTAGGTAATAGAGACGCTGTTTATAAATGACCTCAGTCATATCAATCGCATCAATCACTTATCTATCAGCTGACATTCTGTGCATATAGGCTACCATATTGATGTATCTGTGAAAACTTACAGTCATACGGTGAATAATGTGGCCCCATCAATTTAACTGTCATGCTCTGGAGGGGACTCTAAGTCTGTTGTTGTCTTTCTACAGAGGAGCTTCGGAAACTCAGCTGGTCTGGAATCCCACGGCAGGTGCGGCCGATTACATGGAAGCTGCTTTCAGTAAGTCCCGTGTGCACACATACATTTGAGACATAAATATGTATATGTTCAAATATCAACAAGATCCTGAAACACACAAACATACTTTGTGAAAAGCAAAGAAAACACTCAAAACTTACAAAAACACTTGGATAAATGCACACTGAGTTAAAAAAAATATTATGTAACTTCATACAGTAGCGCTTACATAAAGACACATATTCATTAAAAATAAACACACACACACACACTTGCACTAATCTAGTAATAAACCCACTACAGCTGAACTCACTCACACACACTTGCACACAAACTTGCTGTCACTTTCTCTCATAGCCCCTCCCTCTCCCCTTTTGATTTATGAAGACTGGTAACAGTCCTGTTTTTTTTTTTTTTTTTAACTTCAATAGGGAAAATTAGTGTGGAGGCACAAATAATTTATTCATGAGACGCGCGGTGTGTTTACTCATTAAGCCATTGTTGTGGTGTACAGCTCTTAGTCTGCAGAGAGACGACTGGCTTTTTGAACGCCATGACTCTCCCATTAATTACCGCACAATAGCTAATGTGCCGCAGAAAAGATGTCATTAAAGGTGTGTGTGTGTGTGTGTGTAAATATATGTACGTGTAGCTGTTTGTGTTTTGTTGTTTTGCTTTTTTTGGTGGTGGGAGGTTACCTACTGGGCGCTTTAACCATTAACGACTGCTTTGTTTGGTACTTTGCAGAAGTGAGGGCTCATAATGCTGTATGAAGTTGCAAAGCACTGGCTGCAGTGTAGGCAGCCAGTCACAGGGAGGGGAGGGGCACCTCTGCACTTGGTTGTTTGTGTATAGTGTGNAGTGTTGTGATTGTGTGTGTGGCTTGCTGCATTTGTACAATATGTGTGCATGCATGTGTGTGCATATACAGTACCAGTCAA
>JANJYP010138985.1:0-16115 GCA_024605115.1 Rastrelliger brachysoma
TCACCACCACTCCATCGTCCAGACAACAACTTAGATGTAAAGAATGTCTCCGTTGTTACAAATAAAACTGTTAATTTGTTTTTTATGGGATTTCAAATGTGAAAAAACAATTACTGTGTTGAGATGTCCAGACAGACAGGAGGATGTGGACAAATCTAGGCACGTCAAAGTAGAATGTGTTGTTTTTTCTTTTTTTTTTTTTTAAATCTGTGGCACTTTGCTTTTTGATCATCACTTGGATTGATGCTTTTTTTTGTTTGTTTACTTTTCGCTGCTCACACTGAAAATCTGTTAACTAAATGCGTTTAGACCTTGTTCAAAACGCACTTCATGCCATGATTATTTACACAAATGAATAAAACATTATGAGATTTCCATTTAGGGATTTCAAGAGCACTTCCCTTTGGGCTGCGTGTTTACACTTATGTTGTAACCGTTTCTGTGTGTACTCTTAATAGCATACTGAAAAATTTAGAGAGGGTTTTTTTTTTTTTGTGGTGCAATGATGTGGAATACAAAAAAAAATACTACTGCAGAATATTTGGTTGAGGTGAAACAGTTAAAACACAGCCAGCATCAGGTTGAAGATAATCTTATCAAGACATGCTGTACGAGTCCAAAACATCTTTTATCTACACACCCTCAAACCAATTAACACAGTAGCCTTCTATTCAGACTTGCTTAAGATACTCTTGCACGATAAAAACGTGTATGAAAACATGCTGAATGTGATGCCAGATCTCCTCATTCTTAAGAGAGTTTGGTTGGTGTTATCTGATCTCACATGAAATTAAGTTAGGAGCGAAATTAAGTGTTGAACTATGGCACTGGTGGACAGTGACAGCAAATCACAAATCAAGTCTGAATGTGAGACTGTTCTTCTTTTTTTTCTAGTAGTTTAGGTACCTGTGGAGCTGGTAGTACAACACTCAGATTGCTTTTAAACATTGTCAAAGGAATATTAAAACTGCTTCAATTAACTGCAGGTTTCCAAGTAACATGACTGAAGCTTACACTTGCCATAAAAAAGCCTGACCTGCATCAACGTTCAAATTCTTTTCCCACTCTCATCTAAAACGTTAGTTGGTGTTGCATAACGCAACCTCTATCTCCCAATAATCATTCAGTATACTGGTCCTCTCTCCCAATCAAAAAGTAGCTTCCCTGCGGCCCAATGGGAATGGTTAGTGTCGTACAGTGGGCGGGCCGAGGGACATCACATAGCTAACAAAAAGCTGCTCCCATCTAATAACCGTCGTTTTTTTAATTTTTTTTTTACTGTACATAAAGTTGTATATGCCAGCTTTAAAGTCAGTTTATTTTCAGTTTAAATTCAAAATAAATGTAAAAACCTCACCATTTCACAATGAATTCTGCTTCTCATGCATAATATGTTACACTCGCAGACCAACTAAAGATTCCTCTCATTCCTGCCTAAATGGTAAAACATCTTTTCTTAGAGTGAAGTTAAAAGTGAACTGAACTGAAAACAAACCGGCTCAAAGATGAATCGACACACGAGGAATGTGGATGAATAATAACTATACTTACAGGAAAATAAAAGACAGAATCATAAAAATTTCAAAAAAAAAAAAAAAATTTGGGTGGTTGGTTTTTACTGCAATATTATTAGTTATAAGTTACAGCTCCCTATTCTTCCCATCTTCTGTAATTAGTAACAAACTGTGTGTAAATGTGGCACTGGTTTTACCGTCGTCTGACTACGAGACTGTTTTAATGAGTGAGACTGTTGGATTCTGGCACATTTTGAGTAAAAAAAAAAAAATAAAAAAAAAAAAAACTTAAAATGAGAACGTGTTCAAAGCCAAAAAACCAGTGTGAACTGTAGTCCTACTTGTTATTGTAGAAATGTTTGAAACAAATGAAGTAGGGGGGAGCTGTAATTAACAAATAACGTTTTTTTTTTTAATTTAAGAATGCACCAACGCCAATTTTCCACTGATAGATTCCAAAAATTGTCTTCGTCAAATTAATTTGTTTTTGAGAAAATTGAAAAAGTTGAAAGCTGCTTTCATGCGTAAAAAAGTAAAAACCTGATCTGACTTTAAAGAAAATAATCAGCGACCCTTTATTTCAGCCTTGGAACTCATCAGGATTGGTTAACGGTGCATCCCTACAAGTTTTATCTTTGTAAAACATGACAGACACTTTATCTTCTCTCTTTTTTTTTGCAAAACAAACAGTTAAAGAAAAAAAAAGCACTATTAAAAAATAAAAACACGCTACAAATGTTAAACTAACAAAGTGGTTCTTTCATTCCCTCAGAAAGAGTGAGGTTATTATTTTTCTTTTTTTTTTTTCTTGGTTTCGGAGTGAGGGATTTAGATGCACCACAGACATGTAAGAAAGACCGACTTAGAAGAGATTGGGAGCTTCTCTCCATTTCTCTCCCTTCTCATCTGTCTTTAGCTCTTCTTCTTCAGTCAGTCAAGGTTGGTTGTTGTGGGGTGATGAAGGTCGTTTAACGTCAACGGAGAAAACAGTCATGATGGGCCTTTCAACTCTGAATATTGGGAATGAAAAATAGAAGTGGCGTGATGTAAACATTTCTTCATCGGTCACTGCCTACCTTCCCAATTTTAACATCCCCTTATATCAAAATGTTCTCTTAAATGCTTCATTGATGATGTTTACCTTTCTGGAGTGGGTGGGAATTTTCACTTAATTTCTCTGATTTTCTTAGTTTTAACCTTTATCTAAACTAGCTGTTAATACAGGTGTCTGATATTACTTTCACTGTGAATAATAATAATAATAATAATGAGTTACTATTATTATTATTACCTGAGTTCTGTCAATCCTCCTCCTCAGCCAGTTCAGTTTCTTTATGAACCACCACTCTGGTAACAGACATGTCAGGATGTTGCTCTTTGGCCTCCTTAATGGCCTGGGCCAGTGCCTGCAGTACCCAAGGGCAACCACACAGTGGCAGCACCGAGCACAGTGGAGGTGGAGGAGGTGGACGTGGAGGGAGAGGAGGGGGAGAATGGTGGAGTTAAAATGAAAAACAAAATAAGAAGCATAAAACGAAAACAACAAGAATGCTGGATTTAGAGCTCCATTTTACATCTTGTGGGTTAAGTGAATGTTTAATAGCAAGGATGTAAATTGGATGAGGTAAAATGGCTTCAGATGGAGTGGTGAAATTATATTAAAAAACAATATATCACATTTCCATCTTGGTGTAACCCAAATCGGTTCTCTTTACTTCAACTGAGGGAAGCCATCAAATGTAAGTCACACATTTGTTCTTCTGTAAATCCAGCATATCAGCACAGACAGGCAACTTAAACCAAACAGTGGAGGAGGGATCCATGCAGATCCAGACCTGAACAAAATACACTTTTCCTTAAATATTTACTTGTATTTGAGATATTTTGAGGGTGTATTTGAAATAAACTCCAAATATCTTATCAAATTTACAATTGCAGGATAGTGTTTATGATTCCATCTGTAAGTGGGCAGTTTTATAACAGTGCAGAAGTCATTATCGCTGTAAAACAGGACAGCAGATTACAGTATCAGCAAAGAATACCAGGTGTCTGCTGAGGACTTTGAAGAAGACTGTGAAGGATTTACAGCCATATACTTATATTATGACTAGAAAAGTTAATGTTGAGTGGTCTGCTAGCTAGACTACGGGATAGATCCCAAATTTAAGGAGAATATGTAACCAAATATACACAGTCTCAAACTGTGTATATATGGGATAGAAATATATTATATAATTATTACTATGTAGATGTACGCCCTCAAATTAAAGCTGAAAGTCATCATTTTCAAATTCACTGGTGTGTGCAGCAAATATTTGATAAATCTGACAAGGACATTAAATCAACACAAGCAATGAATTCTGACACAGGATGACAAATAAAAAAGGTTAAGACATCATTTTCTAGACATATGAGTGAGTAAGTGTAGACACAGACGTAGCAGATCGCAGCCAATGGGTGGGTAGGATCTGAGTGTGACTAATGTCTAACCAGTATGTCTAACGAGTGATTAGTAAATTAACTGTGCGTTCAGACTGCGAGCAACATGATCAACACATCACCAGAAGTCGGTTTATTTCCCCTAAGTCTGACACCCATAAAATGTCTGCTCATGTGTGAGCTCAATGAAATAAGTTTCTTCATTTCCCTACCAGTGTAAAAATGTAAAAGCAAAACGCCCACATACAAAAAGTCTCTGAGTTCTCTCCATCTTTTAGGATTATATATCAACAAAGTGCTTTCATACCACCCACATTTGATGGGAACTGAGTGACCCAACACAGCTGAAACCTCAGATAAAGCAGAGGAATCAGATGCGAGGCTGAAAACTGACCTGGTCGTGGTCGATGTCACAATCGCCTGTAATGACGATGCGTTTCTCAATCCTCGTCTCTGATAGGCCGCCCTTTAATGTCTGGAACAAATATACAACAGCAATTGCTTAATGCCTGTAATACCATGTCACAGTAGGTATGGTTGCCATGGTCACCTGTGGAGACCACAGCATTATGTATAAAGTGGACTACGTGAGCAAACGTCTTTGTGTTTGTGTAGCTGTCTAGTGGATTATCCCACAAAAGTTGGAGGGATGACTGCCTGAGTCAAATTACATGCTGTTATAAAGACACTGATCCACAAGAAATGGAGGTGTGTGTGCTTGCATAAGAACATCTGTCTGTACCTTGGTAATGTGTGTGGTTGTAGTAGTACACAGGGACTCAGAGGTGATTGTCTGAGCAGTCATCAACACTCCAGGTTCACCATCGCCATTCCCATCCAACTGATAACACAGGAAGAAGAGAGACAAATTAAGAAAGATCCCTGCTAGATGTTTAAAACAAGGCCTTTTGTGCTGAAGTTCAATTCATCTAATTTTTCTTTAAACACAGAAAAAACGCACACAAAAAACCCCTTTCCCTGTGGGAGAAGGAATAAATCTTGGCGCCATGCACTGTTGCTAGAAAGGAAGCTTTTTGGAACATGCTTTCAAAAACAACTTTAACATTAATAAGCCCCTTAAGAAAAATATAAAATGAAATACTGAAATAAATAAAGCTCTGTGTTTTGCAGCAAAGCCGCCTTTAAATGTGCACCTGTGCAGCTTCATATGTGATGGTCTTGGTTTCCGTATGTACGATGGGCACTTCTTTTGTAGCTATCTCAGTTTTCTGGGCTGCAAACGTGTCTGATATAGTCACCATTTCTGTCTTTACCACAGGTGGCTGGGAGGGGAGGAGAGAGAGAAGTGAGGGGGGAGGAAAGATGGTTAATATATTAAATGTGAGACAGTTAGGGAATCATCATATTTTGGTATCTATCTACTTGCCTTAGGGCAAAAAAACTCACTTCCAGTTCAATTCAAATATTTTTTGTTTAACTAAAACTATTAATTTACTACTAACTAAGACTACAAAAAAACAACAACTGCATTTTTGATTTAAATGTAGTGTATTATATTGAAGGGAAAGTGATTCAGCTGTTCCATACACATTGGTACACACAGCAGTAAATGTAGTTGTATAAACACAGAATATGCAAGTAAATGCAGCAAAATACATGCGCGAAAACAAGAGCTCCCAAACTCATGCAGCGTGATGACAAAACATGACAATGTCTAATTAATGAATGCAATAAAAGAGCAATAGCTAAAACAGCAGCACTACTGCAGAAATATCTTTGGTGTCAACATGCAACATAAAATACAGCACAGCACAAACATGCATAAAACATGAGCCGGTAACACAAAAGCCATACTGACATGACTGGAAAACAAAATGGCAATTGAAATGTAAACCACATGCAAAGATGACATTCAGATGAGCGGGTGGCATTTACAAAGTGGTTGGCAATGATGATTTCCACAATGTCGTTGCCATGGTGAGACCATGACAAGCCAATTAAACACCAACGGAGAGAGAAGCATCACTGCCAAACACACGGAGGACACACAGACGCACACACCTAGACAAAATACGGCATGCAGAGCAAAGAGAGCAAATATTTTCCTAAAATAAATAAGCATCATGCAATTCCCACTTAGGCCCCATTTACTTCACAACACTAAAATACAATGCAGTCAACGAGTAGGAAGCAACAACAGCACCACACAACACTACACTATGTGGGGCAGGAGATTAGGCATGTTGATTATGTAATGAAGTATGTTTAACACAGAAATTTTGATGTATGAATATGATGATAATATGAAATGAATTATATAGTGGGAGATAACTTGACATCAACGCCAAAACATCAAAACAGTGATGGTGAATTGTATTTTTCTGTCTGCTCTGAGGGAGTTCTAACTGTATACCTGCCAAGGTTTCATTTTAGGACAGGAGTGTAAGGATGTACATGGGGCTTAGAAAATCACGCAAGCAGGAAGGAAACCGGCACTGTGGTAAGCAGGAAGGAAAAAAAGTGGGTGTCTATGGTTGGTAGGAGGGATCAAACCCCAGGGAAGCTCCATAGTCGGCCCAGTGAAGACTTTACCTCAGAGCAACAAATAACCTGTGGCCGCTGTTCTGCTTCAGCCAATGAGGCTTCTCCATTCACTTTAGGTGCCTCCTCTTCCTCTGCAGGAGCATCCGTCACGGTCACGCCCCCCTCAAGCACGGCCAGCCCATTGGGAGCTTCATCGGGTGTCACCATTGGATCGTCTGTGCTCTCCTCAGTCACTTCACCATCCCTCACCTCCATTGGATTATTCGTTATTTCTGGTTCAGCTTCCTCAGTCCTGGCCTCCTCTTCCTCTTGACAGGCCGGTTCTGCAGGCTGGGTGACTTCAGCAGGAACAGAAGAACAAACTGGAGCTGGCATGTCCTGCTCAGTTGTTTTATCCTCCTCTTTCTTCTCCTGTTCTTCTTCTTCTTCCTTCTCCTCTGGTATTTGTGTGTGAGAGATAGATACAGAGACATTTGGGTGATACTCTGCTTCTTCTTCACTCTCACTCTCAGAGGAAACACTCTCCTGCTTCCTCGCCTTTGCTTCTTCTTGCACAACTGCTTCCTCTACGACTTTCACTTCCTGCTTTCTCGTTTCCTGCTCCGCAGACGGTTCAGCAGGAGAGCTGGGAGTGACTGTGACATGTCTGGATTTGGTTGCTTTGGAAACTTCTTGGACGACAACGGTTTCTTCAATTTCGACTTCAGTTGTCTGTACACATGCACATACCCAGGCACGCATGTACACGTTGTGCACAGACACACACACACACACACGATGAGGTGCACACACATACACAACAAACGCATGGGGGACAAAAACAAAAGCATAACATGATCATTGAACATAAATCTCAACTCAAAAGAAATCAATAGCCAAACAAACTCAGGCATAAAAAGATGAAGATGTTCAAACTGTGGACCAAATGACAAAAAGATGTGAAAAAGTGAGAAGAACAAGTGGAAAGACAAACACATGAATATTCAGCTGTGGTAAAAACACCATATTTCAAACTTCCAGTGGAAAATGAAGGAATAAATGAATGCATAAATGAATGAAGGAAGGAAACGATGAATAGGAAGCATCATGAGTGGAAGGCTGGAGGGGGTAATGAGAGTAAAGTTAGGACCACCTTTCCAGGTTCTTTGGTGTCAGTGTTCGTGTTATCGACAGCAGCTGCTTCCATTTGGGGTGCACTTGCCTGCATGACAGAGAAGTTACTGTGACAATTATCAATCACACACCAGAAGTTACATCATTATTGTTAGCACCGAATATTATTTCAGCGATTTTGGGTGATGCTCGTTATCACAGCACAGGGAAGTGGGAAGTGGAAAATTGGTTAATTTTTCTCTCTCTTCCTCTTTTTTTCCATCTATATCTCTATACCTCTCTGTTCCTGCCTTTCATGCATAATTGAGTTGATTTCCATATGGTATTAAGTACATCACAGCAGGCATTAAAAGAGATGGAATAAAAGAGTTGAAAGTAGAATAAAAAATAAAGAGATGAAAAGAATATCCCATGAACACAGAACAGAAAAGATGTCTCTGAGATGTTGATGACCACATCAGTATAATGAATTAAGTCTTTTTTAGTCAATGTGAAAAATCTGCACATTATGGCAATTTGCTGAATGTGCTAGGGTCAAGGTCATGCACAAAATATAGCAGATTGCTGCATTTGCATTAAACATTAAAGAGAATATCAACTGTTGTTTTAGATAAGATGTATCATGCCCTTAGTGCATCCATGATTCATAAAGAATGAATGGGTTCCTTCCAATACATAATAAGGATTGCCACCATTCATTCAGCATCCACAATAGTCATTACTGACAGCTCGCACCTCTCATAGTGTGTTAACACATTTGGCAAGCATCCTTAGTTAAGTGAAGCATTACAGGATGTCAGTTTACTTTCAAGATAATAACAGGGTACAGATATAAAGTGAAACAACCACTAAATGACTTGCCGATTAATTGCCAGATGCAAATTTTGATTTAAATGAAAGTAAACTGACTCCTAAATGTTCAGTAGTAACAACAGCACCTCAGTAGTTGAGGAAATAAGGGGCCCTTGAAGTGCAGTGGTACTGCAGGCAGCAGTAGAAGTAGCGGATGTACATGTGGTTATAACAGCATCTAGTGTTGGTTCAGGAATACTGCAGGCGGCCGCAGCAACCGAACAGAGGCCAGAGTGTCTACTGAAAAGAACGGAAGCTATCTCCTCTTCAAGGCTCTACAGCAACACACAAATGCAGCAGAGAAGTAGAGAAATAAACATTTAAGAGCAGACAGAAAGACAAAAAAATCACTATGAAAAGATTAGCATATCTGACATGAAACCTCACACCCTCAGAGGAAGTTACAGTACAAATAATATTTGTGATGATTATGTACTGAGCCAAAATAGAATGCAAACAAATTTGTTAAAGAAACCAGAGCAAAAAAAATAGTGACACACAACAGAACAGCATAAAGAAAGAATAAAACCAATATGCATTAGATACTAAAATGTGAGTCCAGCTGAAATAGGAGGAATAGTTGGAGCAGTGCAGCATTGACAGTTACTAGTAACCAGGGATAGAAAGAGTCCTACAGATGAAAAAAATCACATTGAGTCCATCAAACGATTTGCAAGTGTTAAATGACAAGTACTTGAAATCAAATCATGGTGAAGCATCAAATGATAACAGCCTCCTTGGATAAGATCATCAGGAGACAATGCAGAAGATTTTTAAAGAGTGAAGTTTCTTTGCAGTAAATCATGAAAATACACTTCTGAAGCACCGTAATCTTTTCTGTGAGAGCATTTCACCTGTACAATGTTTTCAATATTTTGCAGGTAAAACAGCCTGCAGGTCACCGAGACAGAAACATCCAGACAGACGTACCACTTGTTGCTGTTGCTGTTGTACACGTATCGTTGTAGCGGGAGAGGAGGTGAGACGTTTCTCCCACTGGTTGGGCTGAGGAGGAGAGGGAGGTGGCGCCTCCATAAAGGAGCGTTTTAGCTCGCTAATGCTAGCTTGGTGTTTCAGAACCTCTTCTTGGGTCTTATCATGGTCCTAATGGTGGGGTGGAGGGAAGGGGAAGAAAGGGAAGGGAAAGGGAAGGGAGATGAGGGAGGGGTAGAGGGATGAGATGAGTAATGGATGAATGAGGGAGGAAAGTGGTGGGTGTAGGAGGGATGAAGGTAGCAAGTGAAAGAAGGTAGGAATGAGGGACAGATGAGGGTAGACAGAATGGAAATGAAACAGAAGGAAATTAAAAAAGAAAAAAAAAATAAGCCCATAAATAAAAGTGGGTAGAAAGGAGGGATAACAGGACAAAATAAAGAAAAAGGGAAGAGGAATAGAGAAAGGAACAGAGGAAGAGACAGAGGGAAGGAGGGATGGATAACAGGAGAGAGGGATGAGGGGAGGGGGGAACAAATTTGGTTCAACAGGTCACAGGAACATTAGTCTGTCAATCAGGAGGATGTCAAGATGGATCCCATGTCTCACTGGAGCCTAGTGTTTAAATTTAGCTAGAGGTAAGCATACTGTCACCTGTATTTTCTGTGTGTGTGTGTGTGTGTGTGTAAGCATATAATCAGGCTGCAGTGAAACAAGGCTTGTCCATCTTGTTAAGGGGTTTTTCTTTCATTGGACCAGAAACAGCAGGGTAGACTGCAGAACATGGAGCTGATAATGGTGATCCCTTTGAGCTTCTCTCTTTCTCTGTTCTTCACTTGCCAAGTTTTAGTCTGCATTAGCTTTATTAACCTTTTCATTTGACCCGTATGCCATTTTCATTTTCTTTATACCACTTTCCAAGCTATCATGTCTTTTCTATTTCACCTTAATCTCCTCTGTTCCTCCTATGCTTATAAATAACATACATACAATACAATCCTACATAAAGATAACTAGAATAAAATATGTAATAAAACATAAAACATTAGAAACAATAAGATAAATTAGACAATGTATGAAGGAGGAAGATCAATGAGACTGAATATGTGAATGTTCTTCTTTCCTCTTCATATCCTTGGTTTCAGTTCTCTAACCTCTGAGATGAAAATACTACATACTCTATAGACTACTGTACTGACTGTTAAAGTATCAATATCAGTCCCATGTTGCAGAAAAAGATTGCTGTTATTTTAGTATGTTATGAAACCACACATCACTCAACGATGGCAGCCAATCACCGGAAAACAGGGAGAAAGCTCCTGGTGTGGGTTAGGGAGGCAGGGTTAGTCAGGTTAGACACAGCTGCCTGGCAATATTCAAACTCTTCAACCAATCAAATATTGGAGACATAATGAGATAAAACAGAAACAAAATGGCATTCAACATGCACAGAGCATGCATTAAAAGTCTGTTGACAAGTGCGTTCACACGCACACACACACATACACACAGCTGAAATTGTTTCACAAAGCAGCCATTGTGAACACTCAGCCTGGGAATTTGCCAGGAAGAGGCAGTCCCAACTGAACTGTACTGTTGTGTACCAAGATACACATCATATAAATATTTAGCATTGTCCAGACTGCATTTAAAACATGCAGATTAACTGTCCTGATTTGAAATTACACCAGCTGCTGTGGGTATTCTTTCACCACTGAAGCAGAACTACACAAGATAAAAATCACAACTATGACATAAGTAGCCATGAAATTGAAATGAATATCACAGTAGAAAACTATTGCCTGTTTACTTTCAGTTGAATGACATGATAGTTAAGTTTCCTAGTTCAGTAGTTCAAAATAGCTGCCATGTGAATTAGAACAATTAGTTAAAACCCTTTTCATACCAACACATTCCAATAATACTTGAATCACAGAGAAAAAAAAATGCAAAGAGCTTTAATTATGAGTAGTCTTGAGACACACATACACACACAAGCATGCACACAGAGCCTGAGAGTGCGAGAGGGCAGCAGTCTTGTACAGTAAAGTACAGAGGAAGTTGTAGTTCTGATGGCGTCAGAGTACACAGAAACATGTAGTTCTTATATTCAGCCATCAGTCGACGCCAGTACCAACCTCCAACATTAAATTACTGTGCCTCACATAAATATTGTCCCCATGCACTCTCAATGGACTCTGGAAGGCAGACATACAGCACAAAAATGAAATGGAGAAAATTACTTAAAATAATATTAACAATAATTATGAAATCAATAATGTGTCTAAAAACATCAAAATAAAATAAATAAATAAATAGATAAATAATCCAATGGAAATAAATGACAAAAAAAAATGACAAAAAAAAAAAATTGAACTGGAAATTATTAAAAAGGAAACAAAATGTTTCAAACTGTACTGAAGGAAGGGTACCAGTACAAATTAAAATTTTTGAACATGATGATGCTCCCCACTCATACCTGTGTTGACATACAAAATTGAAAGCATTCAAAACACCAACAAGCAGACACACAAACCAAACAAACCCCAATGTGCTTTCAGCAAAACCCAAATGTCACTGATGTGAACCAGAAACCAAACTGTGAAACCATCAGCCACAGCAAAGCAATTGAAAGTGAAGGTTTTGGGTGAAAGTGCCCATCTTGGATCAGTTTTTGCATCTGCTATTTAAACACAAAACAGTGGTAGGATCAAGTTTGCACTGTATGTATAACAAAAAAATTTGATTATTTCAACATTTAGTTTACCAAATTGGATCTTTATTAGCCATGAAGTTCAAAAACTGACTGTTTCTTCACATGAGGGCAACTTCACCCCAAAAGAGTGAACCAAACCAAATCAAACCAAACCAACCAACTCTGGCAAAGCAAATGACTGACAGACCAATACACAGTCAAACAATTAATAACAATGTGTGAACCTGAGAGAGGGTAACCTCACTGGCTCCAAGGGACTGTTGTTGGGGTAAAGTCAGGGAGAAAGTAAGGACAGGTTAGCTTAACTTCATATCTGCTCCACCTCAATCTTCACAACCACTTCACATTTCATCACTACATCTTATTATTCCTGTAATATTCTTGCAAAGCATGCTGGGCCCTACAGACCTGGGTAAGTGTGGTTTCCGCATCGCCAGGGCTTAAGTCCACCTCCTTAACCTTCAATGTTGCAGTCATGGCCATGGTAGTCGTGACAAAATGAAGGAAAGGAGGGGAGGGGGTGACGAAGAAAGAAAAATGTGAAATGGATGATGGGAAAAAGCTATTTTCTTCCCCAGTAACATTGGTGTTTAGGAGAACTGCTGTTGCACCACACCCAGCAAGAGTGACACGTGACAGGAGTCTGAGATGGTCAAAGAAGGGACACAGCAAGTCATACTTGTACCACTGCTGTAGTACAACTTCATATCAGATATTACACTATTTGTGTAATATATCTTTTATAAGAATGCAACTTTATAAAGAAGCCATCATATGAAATGCACTACTGTTGAAAAGTCCACATCTCAAAACCAAGTCTAGTTCATTGTATCTACAACAGTAAAATACTACAGCTACTGTAGTTATTGTGCATGTTTCTACAGTTTTAGTACGAATATTTTTTTAGTCAAACAAGAAGTTCTGGGTACTAAGATGCTTTTGGTTTAACTAAAGATTTTTCTTGTTCAAAACTCTCACTACAAAAAAAAGTAACTCTGCTTACAGATCAGCTTCATTCGTCCAAAAGAACACCAAAAATAACGTCACACTTAAACTAAAAATCTGGCAGACAACAGCTGGGGGGGGGCTGAAGAACATTGGGGGAGAAGGGGTTGTAACACTGTTTACTATTAACATTAAATAGTCATCATAAATAAATGCACATCCATTAAGCTTTAGGTTATCTATCCTGTATGTACAGTCCTAACATCTACTCTACAACTAATCGACATTCAATCAATCATTTACAAAAATAACTTACTGCTCGGTGAGACAACTTAATTCTCTTGTATTGTGCCAATTAATTTTACAATGATTTGACATGAATCTTCATCTTGAGCCAAAACGCAAACTGATGCCTTTCTAAACATGAAAACTGTCAGCTTTTGCAATTTAAACACACACTGGTTAAACTGACTCTGTTGCCTTTGTGTATTAAATCCTGTAAATCTTTCCAAAAAGTCTCTGAATTTTTAAATCATGTTTTAAATAAATAAAATAATATTATTTTCATTTCAATATTGTTTAGTCTCTTCAAATATCTTTAGAATTTTACAACTTTTAACAATGTTAAATTCTACTTATTCTACTCTTTTACTTATTATAAACAATACAGTGGGATCTGGCAGGTGAAGGGACGGAAAGAAAATATTGGGTAAAGGAAGTGGTGGCGTTAGGAGGGGGTTGAATATTGGGAGGTAACACTTACAGACATACAGGATATACATAGGTCAAAAGAAGAAAAGGAGTGGAAGAGGGTTGGGCTGGGTGGGGGGGCCTGGTTATGTCAAGGTGTGCGTTTATGCAGCAGGATCGCACATCTCTTGAGTCCAGGTAATGTTTGAGTGAGTGTGGTGCCTGATGCGTGGAGGCGTGTGTGTTGGCGTAAGAGGGGAATGCTTGTTAATACCAGAGCCAGACAGAGCCTCATTTAGCCTTTCAGTGACAAACGTTGGCAGAACTGCCTTTCGCTTGTTGGAGACAGTGTTCTCCAGGTAACATAAGGTCAGGCCGAGGGGCGTGGCTAAGATCAGAGCCAAGACCAAAGACTGGCTTGCTGTCAGCATCACAACAAATAGGAAGATGACTAACAGGCATGGAAGGAACAAAGGAGAAGGATTTAGGAGGTAGCGGTGTACTGATGCAGATAGGTTGGACCGAGAAAATGAGGAGAGAATTGGGACAGAAAAGGGTTGAGAAGAGAGAGAGGGAAAGGAAGAGACAACTGAAAGATAGGTAAGAGAAGAGACTGAGGGCAAGTGTGGTCGTGCTGGAACCAAGCTAGTGAATTTAGTAGGCAAATAATGGGTGAAAAATGCAAATAAATTGGTCAATTTTAATGCCAAACTGTTAACAATTTGACATTTTTTTGACACAAACATGTTGGAAATAATAAATATGGGAGTTTTGACAGTAAAAGGCTTTAATTTTCCTGCTGTTTTGGAAATGAGCTTGGACACAGGAGAAATATAAGTGCTCAGTTTCTTTGTAAATGCCAGCAGTAACTTTATGGGCTGACACCTGTGCCCATTCCTTCCAAACATGGAGAGAAAACACAGGATGAAAGACATATATTTGACCACAACACTCTGAGAGAACCAGCCCCACAACTTTGGCAATTGAGTCTTAGCTCTGGTTTCAGCCTCCTCCACACCCAAAAGCTCGGAGCTGTATGTGTGGGAGCAGCTTGTGTTTGGGGAAGATGATGGAAGGTTTAGAGAGAGGTGTTCAAAATCAGCCGATTGCCGATCCGAGAGAGAGGGGGAGCTGTTAGAGGAAAAGGCCCACGGAGTGTGAGAGGTGGCCGTTTCTTCGTTAAGGTCGTCATCTTCAGAGATGTCCGACAGGCCGTGGTCAAGCTCGGAGATGGAGTCGAGGGAAGGGGGGATGGAGGAAAGTGAGGATGACGAGGAGAAGGAGAGAGGAAACATGAAGATTGACTGATGGAAGAGGATTAAAAATATAGGAAAAGGAGGGAAAGATGAAGAAGACAAGCACATAAAAAGGAAAAAAACAATGATGGGAAGAAACGCAAAAGGAGAGAAGCATACACCATAGGAGCAAGCATGAAAGAAGTAAAATACATTTACAAAATGAAACAAGAATTGACGCAATGTGCGTTAAAAAAATAAATCATTTCATTTTTTTTTTTTATGAAATGATGTCAAACATAAAGCATGCGAGAGGGGGGTGACGAAAGCAAAAGAGGAAGTGTGTGAAGGAAAAAAGAGGGAGGGAAAGAGACATAACATTAGTCAGCGAACCACAACAACACAGCACATTAGGTTAAAAAGTGAACATAGCAGGGTAGAGCTTAGTGCAGAGTACAGTAGTGTGCAGAAACAGTGTCAACAGGGTGTCAGTTTCACAGTGCTGGAGTGTAAGCGCGGGAAAGGAGGAGACAGTGAGGAAAGGGAGGTGAAAACAGGAGGCATGCATCACATACAGTTATAGCCTGATACAGTCATAGTACTGATTACAGACTGTTTTGATTTACAAGTGGGAACGCAGATCTTTATATAGGACATCAGAGTCACGCCAAGAAGATGTGAAGTCAACGCCATATTAAACAACCTCCAGGCTACAGTAGAGTCTAGCTGTAGCTACTAACACTAACATCCAAAGCAAACCACCGAAATCCGCACAATCACATTGATCAAGAAATTGAATCAAGATGTTCTATGTCAGTCTTGTTTGTATCCCCCTCTCACTCACACATACACAGATTAATGAGACAAAGATTTCTTGGTGTGGTCCACCTACTGGAGGCAAAGTTTAGTATCTAAAGAGTCCTGCAAAAACAGAAATGAAAGGATAACAATCTCATTGACTACATATAACAGTGAGAGTCTGAAATACAACAGACATGGCGGCTAGAAACATGTCGATTTTTATGCGGACTGTCTTTCTATGACATAAAAGACTTTAACAATTCCTGTGGAACAATACGTTATAACAATGAACAGACAAACAGTCTTGTTCTCTAACACTGATTGATACTTTCTTTTCTCTGTTCTTGTACACACATACATATACAGTGTGTA
>JANJYP010138993.1:0-16113 GCA_024605115.1 Rastrelliger brachysoma
TACCTGTCTAAACGATGCCTGATACAAGGTTTATTAATGACATTGCAATAAGTTCAATACGACACAAGGTGTCAGATGATAATACAGGTTCAAACTCATTCGGAATAAATCTTTTTTTTTTGTCTGTCTGTCTGTATTTTACAGTTTCATATAAGAGTGGGAGTACACTGCATTACACTACACCAAAATATTAACATCACAGACAAACATAGAAGCTACATGTACATGCTCTGGGTCTTTGTGATCACTGGACAACATGCACACAAAGGCAGAGGCGTGCTCTTCTCTGCACAATGTGACACTGTCTGAGCTTGAGAGGGTTAGGAGGAGCACTGGGCTGTACCCTAATGACCCCCCCTCCACACACACACACACACACACACACACACACACACACACACACACACACACACACACACACACACACACNGGCAGTGGGCCACATCCTGCATGTGTCTGCACAAGCCAAAATAACATGTTGAAATCCAGTACAGCACCCATAAGCACCTTCCCCTCAGCTGCACCAGTGGAAAAATAAGCAGGCTGTAATGCTTTGTCCTTCATGCTCCCTGTGCTGATTAAAATGCAAGATTAGGTCAGCTGCAGCAGACTAAGTGCACAGCAGTGATAATTACTCCATAATTACACCATATTGTGTCCCTGCCATGTTTCACCACTGCCATGTTACTTTTTACTCAGTGGTCATGTGTATAACCACTAATTGCAGACATCAAAGCATTGAATCCATATCTGGCACCCTAAATTGATGGATGAGTCTGCTCTCTAATTCAGAGGAAAACATCAGCAGCCATGAAAAGCACCATTCCATTCCTCTAAAGAGCACATCTCCATCAGTGATGAGCATGCATGCGTGCATGTGTGCAACTGTTATCCTTAAGGACCCTGCAGCTATGAGAGAAGTATCAGCAATGGGGGGAAGTAAGAGAGACAGACAAAAGGGAGGCCTAGGCTACTGCAGGCAGCACTCTGCTCATTTTTGTCTCTGCAACTCCTCTTTAGGGAACCATGACTACAGGCAGGAACATGTGCCTTTAGTGGTTTGTGAGTGTGAGGTGTGTTCAGCTTAGTCCAGGATGCTCACAGGACCAGAGGACCCTCCCGCTTAGCAATAACTCTCTTGTTCTTGCCTGTGGGGGTGTTAAGCATAAAGAAATGAGGAGATGGGGAGTGAGCAAAGGCCACGGGGGAGGATGTGAGCAGAGATGATGAGATATCTTCACTGGCTAGATTTTAATATAAACCTCATCCCTATTTATTTCAAAACAACATGAACTTGGGAGAGGGAAATGTTCTATGCTTTCATTGTTACAAGAGATGAACACAGGAGTGTCAAAGATGAGGAGAGAAACAACGAAGTCGGGCAATGACAATGATCCTTACTGACACACTAGACTAGAGGGATGTTCTTGCATGTACTCAAAGGGGGAACTGAAGCATAGAGCCAATGCAGATTATGTAAGCACTGCATTGGCAATGGGTCACAACAAGCAAAGTTGCAGTGAAGCTCAAATAGACAACTTATGAAGACACATAAGAGAAACTAATGTGGTCACTTTTTTTTTTTTTACAAAGCAAGCACGCTAACAAGGTTTTATTATCCATGCAATGATTAAATTGACAAATGAAGTGCTGATCTGCAACAACGCCATTGCAGGGATTTGTTGTTATGACAACAACAGGTTCCACATCTGTGATAAAACCATGTTTCCTTAGTGGAGGAGAAGAGGAAGAGACAGACACCCAATGCATATATTTTTGAAGCATTCAATGGGAAACTACAAAGATGAGATTTTAAAGAAAATATTTCATCATCTACCTGTACTGTCTTTTCTCATCTTACAGTATAACACAAGTGTCAAAAGTCTGCTAATTGATTTACAGCAGTATGTTATTCCAGCACATGCAGAATAAGCAAAGTGAAGCAACAATATGATACATGCAAGACACCTGATGAAACTAGTAAACATTAGTCCTGCATTAGTCCAGTCTGGCTGGATCTGGCCATAAGCCTTTTGTCAACCCAAGCCAACAATGGCTCTGCCAGCTCCACTGTGTTCAAGAAGCAGGAACAAGATTAGTTGACAGTCTTGCTCAGTGTTAGTCTGGAGTTTTCTGGGTATGGAACCATCACACTTGTGCCAATTATGAAAATGATTCAAGATTCAAGATTGTGTTACTCAATCCCAAAAACTGACAGGTCTGAACTCACATTTGTCAAAACAACAATCATATACAATAATAACATACAAAATATAATAATTAATACCAAGCAGCATGGTTTAGCATAGAAAAAGACCATTTAAGTCACACAAAAAATGATGTATGACAGCCATACATCACATCCTATAGCAAAACTGTACCTTGATGCCTTGGTTGGTAAAGAAGAGGTTGTAAGATTATTGTGCTTTATATCCTTATTCTCAGTTCAGTACATCCTCCACTTCCTCACAATGTTTTAACTTATACTTTCTTGTATGTCCTCATTACACAATAATACAAGCCCTGATGGTCATCATCAATAAAGCTAAGTTGTTTGTGTGAGTATGCACTTAAAAGGTAGGAAAGAGAGTACTCTGAGATAAAAGAGAAGTTTTCAATCAATGCAGTCTACATCCTGGAATACAGTCTGTTACTATGCAACACTGCCACTCCAGAGACATTTCTGTGGAGGATTTTCATTCGCGTTCTGTCTGTGTCCTCCCTCCCAAATCTGTTTCTTCTTTTTCTTCCTCTTCACTTTGACTCACATATTCCCGGGTTTCTGATTCATAGCTGCTTGGCATGGCATACTTGGTAAGTAAATATGCATTTTCTTCCAGTAGCTATCCTTTTTTCCTTGACACCAACTGTAAAAGGCAAGAACCAGTATTCCACACCATGGTGATATGCTAATGACTTCTCCATCTCTCCATTAATTATGTAATTACTGAGATGGCTTTTGATGTTCAAAAGCTCTTAACTAAAAAAAATCATAGCCTACTTGTGCTTAATAAATTATATTGTGTTATAATACTCACATTTCACTAATTGTTGGTGGTATTTCACTTAAATAAATAAGATTTTCAGAGCGCTCCGTAGCCACATGGTTATAGCACATATCACACATCTGCAACATCCTTATTTGAGTGTCAAACCATATTTCCCTCTCTCTACTTGTTTTCTGTTGGCCTCTATGCCATTGACTGTCTATTAATAAAGACAAAAAACACCCTAAAAGTAATATTTAAAGTAAAGAATATTTTCAATCTTAGAAATCATGAAATTGAGGAAGCAATGTGAGACTGAAAAAGGGTTGTAGATGTGAATGAGTGCCTGGAAATTCATTCAAATTCAGAATTTAAAAAAATTCTGCAACATAAAACTTATTGATTTCCTTATTCTGTTGGGTTTTTTAAAGTATATTTCAATTTTGTTACTGTTGTGGCATGTTGGTATAACCTGATTCTTAACTCTACCCTGTATTCAATCTTATCTAGGGTAAAAATGGATACCAGTTGGCTCGTGAGTATAAAAATGTACCTTATGACTCACACTGATTCATATATCATATGAGGACATACACCAGCGGGAATGGTTACACACACGAAACACCCTCAACTCTAGCTATAATTATCTGACATGATTAATCTGTTTACTTTTATGATTCAACATCTAAAACTGCTGAGTGAGCCGCTTGTCACTATAAGGTACAACTGTTCTGTTTGGTAATTATACTTACTCCTGCTGTGCCCTCTGGAAGTGTAACGTCTCTACATCAACAAACCACAGGTGATGAAGATGCCCACATTATAATTGCAGAGGATTCTTCTGCTCTCACACACTTAACCTTAACATCCAGCAGTTAGAGACTGGCAACCATTGTTGTGAAAAACTGGATGATCTTCTTTGGATCTGTATCAGGTCTGGATACACATGGAGTTTAGCAGAAGAAACAGTTAGAGCACATATTTGTAACTGAACTCTTTGTGTGGCTAACAATCTCTGCCAGCAGGTGTACTCTGCTGTAGCAGAGAGCACTTCTGCTTTCACTATCAGCTTTTACACTTTGGCACTATGAAATGTACAGTTGGAGGAACATAGAATTTTTCTTGAGGTAGTCCATATTTACATTGCATGTTCAGTGCAAATTCAATTTGTGAAGCCTTAAGAGCTTGTATACAGGTTGCGCCGAGAACAATTTCAAGATATAATCAAGATGTTTTCTCTGTGGCAGCTCTGTGGAAAACAACAGGTTAACACTTGGAGCCCAAGCACAGGTTGTTTACGCTGGATATGAAATATACAAAAATCACATTATCTGACCAAGATAGATAGATAGATAGATAGATAGATAGATAGATAGATAGATAGATAGATAGATAGATAGATAGATAGATAGATAGATATAGATAGATAGATAGATAGATAGATAGATAGATACTTATATATAAAAGGGTGAATTTAAATTTAAATTTGAATGCGCTTTTAAGCCATTTTGAGAAAATATATTAAATGATTATAGCAAAAATGTCAAAGTGATGTAACCATAAAAACTTGAATCAAATAGTTATATTGTTTAAATACCCGTAAAATTTTAATAAAACAGCACAACCAACCAGTTTGGCATGATATTACATTATTACTGTTCCATATCAAATAAAGGTTAATTGAATATAGTTGCTCCAAATATTAAATTTTATTTGTTGAGCGATTTCAAGTTACATGTCATACATGAAGTGTATTGTAGTGTAACCATTCAAGAGACCATTTTGTTAAAACTGTGACAAGGTTAGAAGTTCTTAACAATTACTCATAAATCGACATTTTTTGGACAGGTCAGTTTTGCTCAGTTTACATGTCAAATGGTAGGACCCTAGAAAAACACAGCTAATTCATAAGAATTAATTAAATTTAATATTTACTTTAAAACACATTTCAAATATTGATACTAAAGCCATGTGCTTACTTACTTGTCAAATTTGATTTCAAAAAGAAATTCACTGTAACTAAATTGATAACTTCTTTTAATACCTGTGGAAACATGATACACCAATGTCTTAACCAAGACAAATTTTAGTCATTTTTCCACATCCACTCCACTACTTCTGTTGCAGTTGCACAGAATAAAGACATGCCTTGGTTGAATTTTTTGTTTGTGAAAATGATAGAAAGGTCATGCTAGTTGCCATGACAGCCACAGCTAATTGCAGTCTGAGAGTGGATGGCCAAAGCTGAGGACGCAGACAGGAAGGACAGGAAGGAGTTTGACATTCCTCAATACGCTCAGATAATATTTCCTAGAAGGAGTCTTCAGTTGTACTTGAATATTTAATGTTGCTGCACACCCAGGTACTGCAGTCTTGATGCTTGTGTGCAATATTAACATATAAATATGATGACAATGTTGTTTCTGATTAAAGTGTGGAGAGGTAATTACTGGACATGGTTTTAATCTCTCTCACATGAGGACAGATAATGGAGCTGCCATCCTCATATCATGGAGAAACTCGGCTGTCGCTAATGAAGAACAGCTTGAGCGAAGCCTTCAGTCAACCAGCCAATATCCTCAATAGTTGCCAGCTCTGCCGTTGTGTCCTGTCGGTGAAGTAAGTCAGTAAATCTGCCAGCATTACTAAGAAAAGCAGAGGGTCTGTTCTGCTAAATCAGGCGGACACAAAACCATGTAGCCCCAGCTATGAATCACAGAACAGAATGTGAGAAACTGCTCTGCTTCAACAAACACGCACACGCTCATGTATTCACTTGTGTGTATCTGCACATACTGTATGCAGTCAAGGGCACACAAGCAAAAGCTACAGAAGCACAAGCACCCACACACCCACCTTCACTTCGCTGTTCTTAAGCAAACAGCCTTAGGCGCAGTGAATGAGCATGTCAGCGTTGTGGGCTGTCACACAAAGAGCGTGTGTGAAGACAGATGCCTCCTCAGCCTTCTCCTGTCCATGTATTTCACAGCCTGAAATGCCCTTATGTGTCCTTAATGATTTGGATACAGATACTGTTGGATTCAAGAAAGCGAGAGAATCTTTATCCCGGTCAACTTTGGTTTTAAAAGAGGAAACTGGGTGAAGATATAAAAAAGAAATGCCTTCAAAGGTATGCAAAAGTAGGCTATGTCTGGAGGAGTTCATTTCAGTGAAGGGAGAAGAAGAGTAGCATACCCTGCACCCCAGATAGACAGGTATATCTGTGATTGGGTAGTTTCAGAAGCAGAGGATGAAAAGATGAGGAGGCAGGCAGGCAGGCAGGCAATGTGCCAGGGTTCTCCCTACAGCCAGAGACACTCTAATTAAGGAGCACAGTGGGTAGAGGGGGCGAGAACAACAGCTCTGCATTGTCACATAATGATTTTCTTATCATCTCTAGTACAGGAAACACTGCACATTTCTCGCATATCTGTGTGCCTCTCGGGAGTCCCTCCTCAGTGGCCATCTAGTCACACCCAGAGATATGAAATTAGTCTTGTTGCTATTTTCAGTGCCTGATGGGATAATATTCAAGTTGTTCTGTCACAACAGCATTCAACCACATTTGATGGAAATGAATATAAGCAACTACATATTAGACTTAAGCCATATATGCTAAGCTGATTCTCATTCTGCCATCAATCCATTTCATAGGAACCCTTGTCATTGGCTATTTACAGTGATGCATGTTTAATCCATCCACAATATTGCACTGCATAATCATTAATACATATTTTATCTGTTTTTGGTAAGCCTTTGCCCTTGTCCCCAGATGTCCAAATGAACACTGACAAAGAAGTACCTGCAGCATTGGGCAAAGAGTCATTCAATATACATATAAAATCTGTCCAAAGCTTTATTTTAAAAGTGAAAATGCGAACATGCCAGGATAACAGCTACAAGCCATTTAATTGCAGTATATTAAAGAGCCCATGCAATTAAAAACTGTTTTTCTGGGATTTTTTCCAAAATAAGATAGGTCAGTATGTGTTTTTTAGTATGGTAGGTTTGAAAGCTGCATAGCTTGTCTGATGCATGCAGCATACAGTGATAGACAAGAGGCGCAGAAAATGCCTCTTATCTGAAACACATGACAGCCTTACATAGATGTGTCACTTATTTTTCATAATCACGCCCACCTTGGTGGAGCTTGGTTGTTAGCAGCTGATGGCAGACTGACAGCTGAGCTGTATTTTATGCCAGAGCACTTACTTACCAGAGTTTTGATCTAAAATACTAAATATACAGACATATTGTGGACATATTGTGGAAAGTATTTTGGTTAGAATGAAACGGATTTTCATATTTCACAAGCATGGACACTCTAGGAGCTCTACAAAAGTTGTGGCTAAAGAGAAGACTTGAAGAAAGCGAGAGAATCTTTATCCCGGTCATGTAGGCATTAGCTAAGGAGCTAGCAGAGCTAACCGCCAATATAATTAAGGCTGTTAACAATCATATAATGTGTGAGTAGTCTTGAATGAATCTGTGCAATCTAAGCTTTCTAACGGTGTATGGCATGAATATATATGTGTTGCATGGGGTCTTTAAAGAAAATGATTTATATTTAAACAATAATGCCTGAGGAAATGCAGTCAGAAGGAAGAACGTCCTCTTAGTCTTTCACATGGAATATTTAATATTTCAGGGTGGGTGAAATCCAGTGAACTTAAAGTGAATTTGCAATGAGGACACAGGTTTGAATTTCAACAGTACTTCTATGTATTTTACATATTTTCTGTGTTTCATTTTGGTTCCACTATTTAGCCAGACAATGTTAAGATGGCTAATATCACATAGTAATAAAATGACAAAAAAAACGAATGTGCCGATATGATATATGTATGGTGATATATATAGAAAGACAGATCGATTATTATGTCAGATGAATTAAATAGACTGATGAATTATGCACGAAAAACTGATGGGGAGATGGGAGGGGTGGGTGGGTGGGTGGGTGGGGGGGGTTCTCACAAAACAGGAGATGCCCTGAGTTCCTAGGCCACAGAAATGCCCCTAGCTGAACAGAAGCTCTAAAGAGGCCAAGCCGCATAATATAGGCTAAGGGTATTTCCTCCTTCCATAACTCAGTGATGAGCTGGATATCATTCATGTTCTGTCATAACTTGGTAAATGGCTCCTGACAAGGCACAAAACATTTATGAAAAGCAAAAACAGAGCAAATATGCCTTGCTTTGCTGTGTGATAACAGTTGTAGTGAAACATCTTCTGATGCATAGCTAGGGCACATCTGTACCTGAGATCATTGGATGTTTTGGGTCTTTCAAACATCATACATCCTCCCTCAGGCGACCCAGCTGAGGTTGATCAGGCCTCAACTTGTGCCCTAGCAGCACTTGACCACAGATCCGCCCTCTTTATCCAGAGCCACTTAGAGGTTTTCTCTGCTCTCCTTTCTCCTTTCTCCTGTGATGCAGAGTGCAGTGTAGGCCCTACACAGAGACTGTCCGGCAAAACCTCTGCACCTTACCTCCACAGTCAAGCACCTAGCCTTCCAGCCTTGTCTGTGGCAATTGCTGACCAGGCCATCATACTTCGGTCAAAGGCCTCCTCCAAGAGTTCTTCCCATGGCACTGTGAGCTCCAGCATGGCAACATTCTTTGTTGCCTCTGACACCAGATCAGGGGTGGTCTTTGCAACATGCTGGGGGAACTTGAGTTGGCTGCCTAAGTCCACTGACAGCTGCCAGTCCTGTGCTGTGTTGAGAAGCCCTGATGTTGCTTTCTGTGATGTTCTTGGCTTCTCTCCAGCACTGAAGTTTGGCCCTCCGACAGCTGATGATGCCACTGCAGATGCTTGCAATGGTCTTGAGCACCTGATCATGACACCAGCGATATCTGCCTTCCCCCAGAGCTTCTGGGCAGCAACTCAGTATGCTCAAGGGTCCCCTTTCTCTGGCAAAGGGGGCATGCTGGTGTATCAAACCAAACCCCAGCAGTGCAGGTTGGATGGGCTGGGAACTACACCATTGCTGTTTCATCCCCACTGCTCTACTGGATCTCTCTTCCTCCTCCACTGCTCTCACAGATTTGAGACAAAACAACTAATAGATCCTGTCTGTCATGTTTATGGTACTTATTACACAAGTGCAGATATACTGCAGATATACTGCATATCCTGAAAATGATCTAAATAAAGAGAACTGGTTTGTTTGTCTCTATTAATCACTAAATTGAATCTGTTTGCCTTTAGAAATCCAGTGATGATCATTTGATTGTGGTCAAACAAGGTGAAATGCTTCATTTGTGTAGTACATACATGGCAGCTGCTGCTGCTGCTGCTGCTGCTAAAACTTCCCTGAACACCATAGAAACACATGACTCATCATCTAGAGCAGATGCTTTGCTCCTCTTACTGTCTTCCGGAGATGCTGGGGGACTGTGGGTTTATGATGATGATACAGCTGCATACCAAGCAGATGCCTTCACGCAGTTGTCTTTGAGGTGAGTATCTCCCTCTAGTGGCCCAAAGAAACAAAAGTCAGGATTGAAAAACACCAAAGATGTTTCAGACTGAGAAGCTGGATCAGTGCATTCAGAGCGCTCCTGATTCTAACACTTCTTCTGATACAGTGAGATGACTGACAAAATAAATCAGTGTGGTATTACATTTGTTTTGTTTTATAATCACAAAGAATAGTGCTGGTGATATCTTATTGTTTTGTTATTGGTAGAAAATCCATGAAAAAAACTAACAACTATATGATTTGGTCTAAATACTTTGATTTCTTCAGCCTTTCTTTGGCTCTTATTTTCAAACCCACTCATTGCTGATGACCACATAAATCTTTTAAAATGTGTCAACGTGTTTTAATTTTTAAAACTCAAGAAGCAGTACATAGAGCACCGACTTCTTTCAGTGGCCGATTGGTGCATTAGTGAGCACTTCAGGCAGCAGGATGGTTGATGGGTATCAACTAAAAAATAAACTTCAGTACTCATGTTCATGGTAACCCACTGATGTATTTTTATTAGTTTTTGGACAACAATGCTGCATAAAGGAATGAGCTATTGTACATCATGCATTGGCTATACAAAGAGGATTATATAGAGTAATTATCTTTTGATAATATTTTCAATGCCAGAAACAATGCCCATTTCAAGTATCTTACTTCATAACAGTGGAGCTTGGAATATGCAACAGTAATGGTGAATTGCTGCTACACATTCAGAAATGTGCGACAGCTAAAGCCACAATTGTCACATACTTTCACATCATCCGGATATGTCACCACAGTATATATAGGACACAACTAGCAGGCATTCTCTGTCAGACAGTATTTTATTCTGCTTTGCTCACCTGACCCCTCTGGTATACTTTTGTGACTGTAAGACAGAACAAGACCACATTTAGCCTTTGACCACTGCTTTTAGGCACCACACTTGTTTTCCAGAGATACAGAAGATTAGACATACATTACTGAAATCTATTCTGATGATTAATACAGTAAATCATTCTACTAACCTACTGCACTGTAATCTCTAGTTTTTTTGGATTAGACACAGACTTTTATTTAAAGGTTCTTGCTTTTTTGCATAGTTAAAAAATCTTTGGGAAAAGCCACTAACCTTCATGTCATGCCATATACATGCTTTATCTGTACTCATCTTGATTACTCAGTTATCAACCAGGGCTCCATTTATCATCTCCAGTGGGTACCATACACTACTGCTTCACTTATTATTAGAACAAAGAGGCGTGATCATGACACTTCTCCCGTGCTAGCCTCCCTGCACAGACTCCCTGTTAAAATTTGCATTTTAAGGCCTTAAATGGACTTACATCTGCATATATGTCAGAATTACTGACTTGCATGTGCCCTCTCTCTTTGCTTTTTTAAAATCTATTGTCAAAACAAAAAAAGGTTTGGAAATGTTTGATACCATTTGACATGTGTTTATTTTCTGTTTTTTAAAGTAATTGTAACCCTGGTAAGACACATGTGAATAAACAAATAAAAAAACATTTATTATTATTATTTATGTCTGTAATATAATAATTCTATATATATGCACATTAAAGTGTCAAAGATCCCTGCTTGAGGACTGCAACAGGTGCAGACATGAAATAAGGACCTGTATTTCAATACACAGTATCAAATCTATTTGAGGAATGTCCTCTGAAAGAGGGAGTCAATCATCCTCTGTCACTCCTTTAAGACGAAGTTCCTCTTGGACCCTGGACAAGTATTCTGGATCTGGATATCCAAAACTGGAATGGAGTGAGACAAGCAAGCAAAAAATATAATAAGTTTTTCTCTGGCACAAAAACACACTTTTTAGTGTATTGGAACATGAAGTAATTTGCTCACAATAATGACACTGTACTGTACATACCATTGTGGACCACCTCCCATGTTGGTCTTGTGGTGAATGTCGTTCCAGGTGATGACGTTGTTGAGGCCTGTGGTAGCAGATCGTCCAATGGTGAAGGTGAGTCTCCTGTCAAACGCTTTCTTCAGTAGCTTCAGGACTTTCTCTCCCTCCTCACAGGCTGGAAGGTAGGCAGTACGAGAGGTGCTGCTGTATCTCACACCAGGGTTAGGGTGCTCAGGCTATAAGGTGGTAAATGGCAGGTTACTGAACGCTTAAATCAGCATAATATTTCTCTAATCATTGTGGCAAAAAATGATTTCTTAAATTTGTTTAGTTAATCAAAAATGAAACCAAATTTATTTTTTTATCATTTGCTTTGGGATGTTCCTCCCTTCTGATCCTGTTCAAAATCAGAATATTTTATAATTTATGATTTACTGTTACCTTGTGTATAGGCTAACCGTTACCATGGTAACCATTTGTTGTCTTGTTTACACACACACACACACACACACACACACACACACACACACACACACACACACACACACACACACACCCTCTGTGTCAATCAACTGCACATATAGCCTACTAAAGAAGTCTTGTCTCTCTGATCAGAGTAACCAGTCCATATTACTGCTTCAAACAGCATACAGTTGTTACACATGTTGTATAGATAACATCAAAAATGTTCTACATTTAAGAAATTAATGGTTTTCACGTTACAATCTACGACGAAGTTAATTATTGTTTCCAAACCATATTGTCTTCACTAGAAATATTGTTCTGAAATTAGGTGAGTTGTGCACAAATCATCATGAAATAATTGAATCAAGCACATTTTGTCCACCTTGTCTGTTCTGGAGTATATTGTAATCTGTGACGATTGTAGGCCTATATTTTGATAAATGTTCATGGTTTGAACGCAAGAAAGTCTAAGATTAGGCTACACTCCTTCAATCTCTGAAGACAGACTAATTGCTCACTGTCCACTTGCACCGTCACTGCTGTAACGTGGCATATTTCGCCATTGTGGGACTAATAAAAGAATATTTTATCCTATCTCATCTAAAAGAAACTTAATTGATTAATTGTCTGTACTGATGTCAGCCACCAGGGGGAGATCGATATGTTTTGGGGAGCTGTCATGTTATCCATATTTTAAATCTACATATTTTACAGGGCATGTTGATTTCCCGTCTGTTGCTGCCGATTTATGTTCCCCAGTTAAATATGTTACCACTATTTGAGTCCCTTTAGGTGCGCAGTGGTTGGCAGACGAATACCTAATCCAGATCCATTATAGATCTTAGAGCAACCAACACTAACCTCTGGTGGACATAACTGGCTAAAGATATAGGATGTCGAGTAAACTGACTTTATGTAGGTTAAACCTTGAGCCTCACCCCTTGTATCCCTGCTGGGAAACTGTAGAGTATGGTGATGGAGCCACAGTGCTCAAAGCCAGGCAGACCCTGCCAGCTGCGCAAAACCGTCATGGTGCCCTGCGGCTGCGTGCCTGTGTACACTCCGTGGTAGGTGTTGCATATCGGACATGCGGGCTTAAACTTGAAAACCGAGTCGATACAGTCAGAGCAGAAAGAGTGAAGGCACTTTAATGTTTTTTTGTCCTGAATTGTGTCCAAGCAAACAGCGCAGTTGTCCATACTGTTGCGGGCCACAGTGTGTGTGTTTGGTTTGGTTTCCATCATTTTTCCGGGTTTGTGACGCGTTTTCCGTGTACGGATGCAGATGGGGGTTTTAAAGCTATATATAGTATTTATTAACTTCACAAGAATAAACAAAATCAACAATCGTTTAATCCACAAATATATGCTTACTACCAACAAACATAAACAAACAGCAGCGGTATAAAGGCAAAGCACAGTGTGTAAAGACAAAGCAATTGTGTTTTTTTCATGAACATTTGATTAGTGTGCCCGAGAGCAGGCTTATTTTTTATTTATTTTAATTAAATCATTAGTATATACAATTAAAAACAGCAAAATACAGAAATGAACAAGACATTATAAGAACGGATGCAGATGGGGGATAGGCCTTCCTCCTAAAATATGTGACGTCAAATAAGCAAATCAATTAATTTTGATTGACTGTTTGGAGTGGGTTAATGGTGCCTGACATTAAGGTTTAACCTCTAATTCATATGAAAGGCGCATTTCATGAATCAGGTGACTATACTCTAAAAATACTGTTCTAAATCTGCCTCTTTGGATACACGACCACTCCACAACTAAGTTACATTGGTTTGGCTCATTTCTTGAGACAGAAATTACATTCTCAAAACAACATGGACAAACTTCCAAACCATGTGGCAATTGTTCACAACAGAATAACATTTCTCATTCATTTAATCAAATTACAAATGTCTTAGTACAACACTGCAAAATATTAAGTACAGGTAGCCTACAGTTAGCCTGCATTTAGCACAATTTACAAATGAAAATATCTTGTTGATCTAAACTGATTGACTGATTCTTAGTCTAATGGTCGTTCTCTCCGAAACATGTCAGTGTCAGTCTGTTCAATTGTCAAAATTAGTCAAGAACATATTACCATGAATACCATATAACGTTAGGCTCACCCCATAGCTTCCTAAATTTCGTCTTAGAAAACAAGAAAACACAATATTTAGCAAGCACACTGGTATTTTTACTGATATTCTAATAGTAAGTTCAACCAGATGTGTGAACAAGTTGGCCAAAAAAAAAAAAAAAGACACAACATCAATCCATAACAAATAAATGTGACTTAGGTAGGATATGCCATGACTTAGACCATTTTTCTCATATAAATATTCTGATAACATAACAAAGTTGTATTACTTGTCTAACCTTAATCACGCATAATCATTTTTATTTGAATTTGAAATACTGAACCTGAATAACTGCGCTGAAAAACTGAATTTGAATAGTATAATTTGAAATTGAATTTATTCTTTTGAAACTGATTGTTGATGATGGAACAAAATTTTATCCTTGGCTCACTTGGTAGCGTGGTGGTCAGAGCGTAGACCCTGGTTCAAATCCCGGCCGGAACATCCTTTCCCACATGTCTGCTCCTCTCTCTAACATTTCCTGTCTACCAACTTCACAATAAAGGGGTCTGTGCCAACACAATCTTAAAAAAAAAATAAATTTTGGAGTCCATTATTAACTGTACAATATGTACTGACACTGAGCTGTGAAAATATAACATTGTGTAGGCTAGACTGCATGCAACATTCTGCACAAATAATGCTTAGATGTTGCACTTCTGCTGCACTCATGCTCTTGTCTGCTGCTGATGCCATGCCAACAACATGTGCTCTTGGCACTTGTATACTCCTGACTTCATACCAGGAGCACTTTTGACACTTCTTTTTTCCCTTAAATTGTGTTATCATTTGAATGTTTTTACCCTCATTTGTAAGTCGCTTTGGATAAAAGCATCAGCCAAATGCATAAATATAAATTTAAATGTAAATAAAGCATTAGTGTAATGTATTTGAGGAATTGTAAATTAAACTGTGACCAGGAAGAAAAATACCAATTTGGGGAGCAGAAACTTCACTATTTTTTAAAATAAAAGTTCTCAAGTGAAAGTATTTAAATAGGCTTTTGAAGATAACAGTTAAGGAGAGCAAATTGATCATTTTTTAACTCATCCTTTAGCTAGTACTGACCCAGTCTTGAATGTGCTTGTCTTCAATAAGACACCCCAAAACTGTGATGTAGCATGGATACCTTCATTCTTGGCATTGGTACTTTTCAGTACCTTTACTACTACTACTGTTACTACTCATTTATATTAAAACTTCAATTTGTGATACTATGATAAAAAATCACTGTTGGAAGCACATCTTTACCTGTGTTTAATTCTACAACTGCCTGTCCTCATGCTCTTTACGTCATATTAAATCTCTCCACCTTATGAATTTATGTCAACCTCATACATTTCAGTAGAATCATGAAATGCAACCAATTTAAACTCATTTATATTCATGTTCCGTAGCATTTTTGCCAGTTATCTAATATTGTAGTTTCGCTTTTTGTTTGATGATCAACCACTTGTCCATCAGCATTTCAAACTGTTGCAAAATGTTTATTCTTGTGCAGAATTATGAGTCCATGAGTATTACCAGAACATTCTTGTTATCTATATGTGCATTCTGACTGGTTCCCCTCAAAATATCATTATCTTCTTCGGTTTTCTTTGCTTGTCTTTTTAGAGACACATACTTTAACGTTAATACTCTATATTGTTCAATTTATTCTTGACTCAAAATTTTACATTTATGTTCAAAAAGGTGCTTTAATCTCTCTTTCATATTCTCCCATAGATATTCGATTTGGTCAAGGTATTTAAGTTCTTCATAACTTTGATTCCATCATTCAATTCTGCTGCTTTGTTACTGTTCTTTAAACAATTGTTTTTTCATTCCATTTCTAAACAAGTAAAATCTACTCAGACATCCTATAGACATCATAACCATTACATTCGCTCATGTTTTTCAGAGCCGGTCCTTTTCTATTAACTCTTGAGGGATAGCAAAGTGATTTATCATTGTCATCTGTATGTGTATTAAAATCTCCACACAAGACAGTATATCTTACAATTTATAATTCAAGTTTCCTAAATATCTTAACTTTTATTGCCTTATCAAGAAGTACACACACACTTATAATTCTCACTTTATATTGGCATAAAAAAATAAATAATAAAATTCTCCCTGGAATAATTTTACTTCCATTAATTTTACCTTAATTTCACACACACACACACACACACAC
>JANJYP010139016.1:0-10331 GCA_024605115.1 Rastrelliger brachysoma
GGGAGGGTGTGCGCAGTGTAATAAGGAGAAGAAGGGTTGGGAGGGGAGGTGAGGGAGGGGGCTGCATTCAGGAAGAGGCGGAGAACTTACCTGACACTACAGCCATGCCAGAGGGAGCAGAATACAGAAGAGAGCAGAGGTTAGAGCGCGAGAGGGGAGAGGCAGGAGGAGAGGGCTGCTGTCTCGCAGAAAGGTCTGAGGGGGTAGGAGCCCCGGCCTGGGGAGGCAGGGGCCCAAAGTGGGGAGAAGGGAAGAGAGAGGAGAGGCAGAAAAATAGTCAGAGGTTCAAAGAAGAAGTAAGAGTGAGCGGGAAGACAGAGAGAATGAAGAAGAAAGACGATGAGAGAATCAGAAGAGGAGTTGATTTGGTGAAGATTAAGTGAGAGATAGCAGAGAAATGTATCACAGATGAGGTGACAGTGAGAGAAAACCAAAGGTAGAGGTGAAGAAAGAGCAAGATATACAGCAGTAATCCATATGTTGTATAATGCCAGAATGGGAGAAGAAAAAGAGAAAGAGGAAAAGAATTTGGAGCAAGGAAAGGTTGAACGAAAGGAAGAAAGTTGGGAAAAAGGAGGGTGAGGAGGATGGAGTAAGGTACGATACGATGCAGCACAAGCAGAGGAGGGAATATGAGCACATGATCAAACACGTCAGTGACATAAAGCAGCAGGGAGGAAAGGTGTGTGGAGCAAAAAGATTGAGCAGGAGTAGGAGTGAGAGGAAGAATGTGTGAAGGAGTGGAGGAGTGGTGAATAGAGAGAAATAAACAACAGAGCAAAGTGTGAGGATTACGACCACTCTTTTCAGCAGACACTGTTGAAAACTGTGCGAGTGCAGGGGAGGGAGTGGAACAGGTCACGGCCACATAGACCAGGGGACAGCTCAGGTTAGTGTGTAATGTGTGCAGTTATTTTTTATGTGTACCAACTGTACATGATGCACCTGTTGTATGTAGCATTTGAAATGCATTGGGTAGACATCTGAATGAACAATCATCACCCACATCAGATGGAACATTGCTCTGATACCCACAGCGACATGCAGAAAATGCATCCAAAATGCTTTATGGTATTTTTATGTTAAGAATATGCTAGCTGAGTAGAGGCCATGTACATGATATCTTCAGTGTCCTGCAGAATCTCCAGTTTTGCCATTTTAAAGTTTATTTGAAACCGGAATATTCTTCCACAAGGAGAAAATGTTTAATGATCTCGGTGACTAAAATGCTAATAAAATGGAAAAAATGGAACAAAAATGACAATCAGTGAAGAAACAATTTCTGTCAAATCAAATTTAAGAAGCCTGCTGAATGTTAACATGAAAACAAAATTAAGATGTCACAGTAAGACAAACGCACAGTGCCATAGATGTGAAGCATCTATACTGTATAGAGGAGAATGATCTTGCTTAAGTGCTCTCTGCCATAACTTTTAAGGTCCACTAGAGGTAGACAGGCTCACTATAAATAAGTGAGTGCATTCATTAACAGATATGTGAATGAGGGCTTCACATCTAATGAGTGCTTCAATCAAAAAGAAAATTGACATTTTAAAGAATTTTAAACTTAAACTAAAAGACTAATTGTGTCACTGAACTAAATCTAAGACCTTCTAAAGCTTAACATATATCACTCCAGATATATAAACACATTTTATAGAACTGCAGACATTTTAGTGGAAAACTGTTTTATCTGGAAGATTCATACCTTCTGCAAGACACTGAAAATATGATGATTTGACAGCAGGAGTCTGTCAAATACACAGAACAGCCATCCACAGACAAAACCCTTCAAAGCAAAGCACATTGCAGTCATTTTTCTACCCTGCTTGTCTGACACCATGAGAAGATAAGCAACTGACTGCTGAAAAGTTCATTGTAGGTGGTAGGTAGGCACTATGCATGTATATGTGCTAAAGTCTAAGAGTAATCTGTACTGCTGTGTTTGTGTGGAGTAGATGGGACCATTTCTACAGGTGATGCTGAGGCAGAGGTAGAGGCAGGGGCAGATTGGGGCTCTGTTGGGGGCCACTCTGGGGTGCCGGGACTGGCTGGGAATTGGGTACTCACAGAACTACTTCCACATGGTCCAACGCCCATTGGTCGTGTCCCACACCGTCGTGACGTGGCTGCCACCATCGCAGCATCACCCCTTTAACCCTCGCCTCTCTGGAGAGACGATGGAAACATTTTGAGGTGAGGGTCAACAAGCATATCAGTAGCTTCATGCCAGCCAAGTGGTGTTTAGCACACTGGTAAACGCCACTTGGACTATTAACACTTTTTAATAAGGCTTCCTTTTTTAAGTGTTTATAAGTTGAACGTGATGTCTTTATTAATTGTAATAAATTATCTATTTTATTATCTATGAACAACTTAGCAAAGTTTATAAATCTGGACTTGATTACTTATTACATTGTAAAACTGTTGATGATTTACTAATGCTATTTTATGGCTTATCAGAAAATGAGAAACTCATCATTCTTTACAGTAATAAAGCATCAGTGAAAAATTTAGTAAGGGTAGTTAAACCTGTTATAAGTGGTGCCTAATTAAAACTGATGCAGTTTAAATGGCAAGTCTATCTGCATGTTTCTCTATGTCTTTATGCATCACTCACAGTGGAATGTTGTAGGAGACTCTCTGAGCCTTTATGAAGTCTTTGGGCTGATGCTGGGCAATTACATGCCAGCTGACTCCATTGTTGACGCTGTATTGCAGCAGCACAGCTCGATCTACTGTGTCAGCCTGGTCCAGAGCTATGTTACAGCTGTCTGTTTGTGCCACGCTGCCGATCTGCAGCACAAACATGATCTTACTGTAAGGAGAAAGAGAAGGGAGAGTAAAGGCAGAAAGTTAGAAATGAAAATATTACAGATTAAATAAAATGTGCCTAAAGCAGAGGGAAGTTATCTACTGCAGCTATGAGGTAGGTAGTGTTCGTGTGCATGAGTTTGATTATATTTTGTTAATACCTGTACCTGGCTCTAGTGAGGTCCAGCGGTTTGGTAACAGCCTGCCTCATCTTACAGCCATTGAAGTAAAGTGAGTCTCCGTGAGCGTGTGGTGACAGTTGCCCACAGCCGCTGCCCACTCCACCACCCTGGATCAGCTGCCAGCTCTCCTGAGACACACTTCCAGACTCAAAGTTGTCCTTGATGGAACTGGGTAGGTCACTGCTAGAGAGGGAGCAGTCGTCACCTGTTCAGGTGCAATGAGATGAAAAAGAGAGGAGGAAGGAGAGGGAGGGTGATAAAATTGGAGGAAGAGAATCGTTCATGATGGGTTGTTATTGATGTAAAATGAAGAATAAAGAATAAAAAGCACATTTTTCAGAAACTGTCATGTACTATCTCAGTTATATGGAAACAGTTATTTTCACTTTGCTCACTTGTATCATTTAGCACAAACATAACTCCACCAAACACATCTCTGCTGAACAGTATAAATACTAAAGAACTGAATATGTATTTAGTGATGAATATGTTCATGGCCCACCATGGTGTCCCTCATCACAGATGCAGACCACTCCATTTGTACAGTAGCCGTGGCCGCTGCAGAGCCTTGGGCAGGCCTCCCCAATGTAAACGTGGTCCACCCCCCAGCTCTGCCGCTCTCCTGTACCATCCATCTGAATCCAGCGGAACTGTGTAGCCCTGGAAATATATAACAAATCACAAAAAGTGGGTTGTGTGAGAGTGTGTGTGAATAATTAGAAAATCCTCCTGATGACCAGACACTTTGCAAGGCAGCTTCTGTCATTATTGTGTGTGAATGGATGAATATGGCATGTAGTGTAAAAGCACTTGGAGTGGTTGGAAGACCAGAAAGATGGTAGATTAATGCAGCCCATTTACACTGTTGCAACAGATGTAGACAACAGGCACCAGTGTGAAGTATTATTATGTTCCGCTGTAAATCATAAAAGTAAAATGTGCCCCTCCTACCCTGAGGAGACATGGTCAGGCAGTTGGACAGTGACCCTGGTCCATGTTGAGCTGTTTACTGGACTGTAGATTGTGGACTCATGAAACTGGAAGGGAGAACAGCCCACATTGTTGACTGAGGAGGGGAGGCACTCAGACTGTACCAGCTGCCAAGAGTCAGACCTGTCAGGAGAGAGTGAGAGCTGAAAATTATCCATGTAAAATGCATGTTGTAAATAAAAATATTTAAAATAAAATAAGGCACAGTCTTATTTTTAAAGCCTGACATTTAAATATGATGTTTTAGATCACCCTAGCACTTGTTGTTGTCAGGTCAGGTTTAGCTATTAATTAATATCTATTTCCAACACAGCTGGAAAAATCTTAACAATTTGGCTGGTCCCAGACACAGGAATGATACACCATAAATAAGAAAATGAGCGTAGACAAGCAGGGTACATTGCACGTAGTTGGATTATAACAATGACATCATGCTCCCTTACACAATGGGGGTCTATCCTTGTTTTGTTTTCTTTACCTTGCATCCTTCCTGTACTGCAGCAGGACAGAATGATGGTCTTCACAGGTGTCTGCCTCACAACCAACAACAATCTGCAGCGGTAAGAGAGATGGAAAGGACTTAAGTTGTCATGTGCAAGACAAATGACAGCTGTGATTTTAGTATGTTACCATCTGGCAGTACTGTACCTTGAACTGTAAAATATATCCAGGTTGTACTATGAGTTCTCGAGTGGCCAGAATATTGTGTGTCCTGTCTTGGTTCTTGTTTGGCCAATACAGATGAAATGAGGGGTTGCCACAGAAGCCAGCTGTACGCACAGCGTTAGGGTAGAAACTCCAGCTTTCCTCATGAGAAACACCCTCTAGTGAATGGCAAAGAAACAAAAGGAGGGAGTACTAATCATTTAGTTATGTTGACACTAAAGTTTTCATCTTCTAATTACTTTAACAAACTCACCATCATCAAAAGTGTCCAGCAGTGTGGATGGATTGATGTCTGAACCTCCCACCAAAATGTTGTCAATAGCCCACTGGGCTCTTTCCAGGCTTGGGGTGGCCAGGCCAGAGGAAATAGTAAATGGTTGCCACCAGCGCAGGCGAGTAGCATTGGTCAGAGCTGCCTCTGGGAGGACAATATAATCTCTCCTCACTGACACATACTTCAAGTAGTCCATCTCATGCAGTAGCGTCCAGGACACACCTGGGGAACAGATATGGACAGAGTGAGAAAATGAAAAAAAAAAACAAAACACAAAAATACACAATGCATTACATGCAAGTTGTTAATGCACCTCCATCAGTAGAGTAATCCAGCAGCACTCCCTCTTTACGACAAGTTGGACGGTGGCACATGGTCATGTTATCTTCACTTCCAATCCTGGCCCAGTACTCCACAAACCTATCCACAAAACAGGAGATCATAATTCACTTTATTAAGTAACACAATATTTAAAGATAGTTAAAAGAAGTTAAATACTGACTTGGCTCCACGGAGGTCCAGATCAGCAGTGACAGCTTGTCGGGCATCAGCCCCTCCAAAGTACAGGGCTGTCCCCTCTACCAACACACCACAGTCTGTACAGGGTCTACCGCCCTCCAGCACCTGCCACTGAGGGCCTGCTGTTCCTTCCCAGTCAAATCGTTCCTTGAGAGATGCCTACAGAAAAAAGACAAACATATAACATATACTGTAACAGTTAAATTCTATGCATCATACACTTTAAATTTTGTTATTCACATTTTTGGAAATAACTGAGTGAGAGCCAGACTTTACCTTTAGAGCAGTGCTGGCATAACAGTTTGGTCCAGTGAATCCTGGGTCACAGAGACAGCGCTGATCCAAACAGTCTCCATGTCCCCCACAGTGGCTGTCACACGCTGGCCCAATATAAAAGTTCTCCACACCCCATTGAATGTCTGAGTGCTGCTGGTAAAACCTGAACCGCACCGCACTAAGAGATGGGAAAATAAGGCTTAATGTTGTTGGTGATGTAGAGAGGTTAGTCAAAATACGTATACCATTTCCAAGATTTATATGACAACACTTTTAATAATTAATATAACAACAATATTTTAATCTATCAATAATTCATACATGCCATGATGAAGCATTAAATATGAAGGACTACTGTATATTTAGTCCAAAGTATGTGGCTGACTTACGTGTCAGCCAGGCTGTCAGGCAGGGGGTAAACAGCCCTCTTCCAGCCTTCAGCAGGGAAAAAGACTGATGGCTGAGAGACCTGACCTCCACAGCGGGGGTCAGCAGGGAGGCACTGAGGCACTAGGTACTTCCAGGTCACTCCAAAGTCCACTGAATACTGAACATGAACCTGCCTGTCTGCATGACGCTCGGGTACACTGCAGCCTACCGCAACCTATATGAACACATATAAACATTGTGATTCTATCTTCTCAGAGATTATGTTTTTCTACTTATTTAAATGCAATATGTTACAATGAATACATTAGAGTGCAGGACATTGCAGAACAGAAACAAATTGGCACAATACATATGTCTCATTTTAGACTCATTAGTTACCTTGAACTGCATGACCCAGCCCTTGTCAGGAATAATATCATGTGTGACGGCATAGACCTCTCGCCCATCAGCGCTGCCACACACCATCACCCCATCAGGAGAGCTGCAGAAACGCTGTACTGAGCAGTCCTCAGAGAACAACCAATGATCGCTCACTGAGAATAAAAACATGAAAAATGACAGAGAATACAGGAGAAATAAGATCAAGAGGTTGTGTTTAAGTATGAAGAATAATTATATTTTATTATAATATATAATATAATATATTATATTATAATTTTTTTAGTGGAGGCACTGATTCAAATCCCTAGTTCAATTTTCCTGTACCTATGGGTGTTTCCTCCTGCTCGCCCAGCTGACCGATCCTTCCTGAGGTCTCATCAGCAGGAGCTCTCTCGTGGTTGGGCAGTGCCACCCCACCAAATGTGTCAGAGATCTGCGCCCGTGGGTCTGACCCTGCAATAAGGACGTTATCTAGAGCCCAATCACTGTGGTCTGTCCCCTCATGCTGTGGCTGCCACCAGCGCACACGCACTCCTTCCTGACGGGCAGCAGGGGGCAGCAGCACATTCACAAACCTGAACACAGACAAAAAACACAGAAAGTCATAGATCAGTTCAAAAAAAAAAAAACTCTTTGCCATAACAACTTGCATATTGCAGGTCATTATTAATATAATAGGAACTCACCCAGGCTTTGTGTACAGATCATAGAATATCTCTGTCAATAGATGCCAGTTGATTCCTCCATTCAAGCTGTACTCCAGAAGCACTCCCTGGTTACGGTTGCTAGGTGGGATCATGCAGCCGTACATGAAGTAGAACTGGATGAACTCAGCGTTGGTCAGGTTAAGGTCCACTGTCACCAGCTGACGGCTGCAACTCTGTGGACAGACACATGGAGAACTGTAGCTGAAACATAGTCTGAACTGTGATGGATGGATGTCTGTTTATCTGCCATTCTCTGTTTGTCTGTTTCGTCCTTCCACAAACAAATGACAAGTTTAAAACATAATCTGCTATGCTGCTTGTTACTACAGCAAGCATTTCTTGAACAAGAATAATAAAACTTACTTATGTCTAAATATATCGGGGGAGGTGTCAGTTCTAACCAGAGTAGTCTTGATACAGATAAATGGCAGTCTTTGAAGAACTACTCTTAAAAGGTTTCTCTGGCAGGGCGTCCATCTACATTAAGATCAGCCTGTCAATAAATCCAAATTAATCATCCATTTACAGCACTGCCCAAAAGTGCCTTGGGAAAACTTAAGCTGTACAAAAGGGCTGACAGCTACTTTTTGGTCTTTTATTGATATTTAAAGCAGCAGCTTTCATACACTGTTGGATGTCTACATCTTGTCAAACTATGTCTGTGTCTGTTTTTCCCAAATTTAATCAAATTTGACCAATCTTTTTCGCAAGCTTTATATTACATGAGTGAAAGCTGAGTTAATGCACAACCCATACTCTCCTGAAGATATCAAAATCATTTAAAAAAAAAGAGAAAGCATAAGAGGGAAAATGTGTTGTGCACTTTAACACATATAAACCAGTGGAGAGCATGGTTGTAAATGTAAAATGATTTAAGTGCATTCATCATTGGATGTGATAAGTTTCATAATATAAAATATGGTACGGAAGCAAAAAACAATGTGGGAAGAAGGGAAAGACAGAAACAACAAGGAAGCAAATGACAAACAGTCAATACTTACTCCACTGAAGTGCAGAGCAGCTCCAGAGGCCACAGCACCACACACAGTGCTGAGTTTCCCGCCAGTAAGTATGTGCCAGTGACTGAGTGATGGAGCTCGACTGAAACTGTCTTTCAGCTGTGAGGGCAGAGGAGCCACAGGCTCGTCACAATACTCTCCACCCCATTCTGGGTCACACCTGGAGAAAAAGGTCGAGACAGATACAAATAATCAGAACACACAAGAAACACAAGAAACACAAGCTGAACATCAAGTTATACTGTTGTTAGATAGTTTATGAACTTAAATAAACAATACACAAATTACACAAAAATACAAACATAAACATACAATGTATGCAAGAAACTGTATACAAAATTACATAAAGCTTAACAAAACAGGGTCTTTTTCACTTTCACACATTATTGCATATTCCTAGCAGCTGAGACTCCATTGTATTCTTCAAGACATTTCTAATAAAACATTAGTGTGTGCATGAAAAAAACTTCTGCAACTTACACACAGGAGCTCTGCTGGCAGCGTCCATGTCCAGAGCACATATCTGGGCAGCCATCTCCAATGTAGAGGTTATCAAGAGCCCAAGTCTGCTGCTTGTCAAATGGAGCCTGCTGGAACCAACGGAACCTTGTGGCTGGAGACCTAAAAACATAAATTAAAGTCATGGATATATGGTATATCATAGATTAAGTTTAAAACAAATTACATAGCATGACATATAACTATAAATCCTAACATCCTGATTTGTATGAGAATGTATAACTGTAGGCACAGGTACACCATAGCCACTGCTCAATCAGGATGTTATATGTCAGTCAAGGCTGTGCTAACCTTGCGTATGATGGGATTGGAAGGGTAATGCGGCCCCACTTGTTGTATGTATCAGAAACCAGCAGGCGCTGCAGGGTGTAAGAAGAGCAGTCAGGGCTTGTCGGCAGACAGTCTCTGACCACAGGCTGCCAGGTCAGGCCAAGATCCAGAGAGTACTCCAGCTCAACGGCTGCAGAGAAAAAAACGAGAATCACTTATAAGGACTCAATTATCAGCATTAGGCATATTCATAAACAAACAGCAAAAAAAATAAACTGCTGTAAGTCTAAACTATGGAATGTGCAAACTTCTTTTATGTTAATTTATTTGTTTAACTCTCCTTGGAGATGACAGATTTACTTAGATTTGAGAAATAATGAAAAATACTTTAATATCATATACATTGAACATCTAATGTTTTTCCTCATCACTCTTCCATACAGACAATAGTCATGCCTTATTCACAACTGTTATACTTACAGTAACAGGAGTTGGTAACAGAACAGGAAGCAGAGAAGTCAAACTGGATGAAGGCATCTTGACCCAAACTGATGTCTGTGGTAACGGCATAGCGAGTGTTGGACTTCTCAATGAAAGCGAAAGCAGGTCCATCTGAGCCACAAACAGGCATCCGGGTTCCTCCAGGGTGAAGGAGCCATGAACGTCCATCGATTGAAGAGAAATCATCTTCCAGAGGCCCCCAGCCACTGGCGCTGCCACCAACCACCACCTAGAGAAAGATAATTGAACAAGATGATTAAGATGATTGTTTGCTTATATCTAATCACCTGAAAAGACTGCACATTCAAAGGAAATCTATCTGAGGATAAAAGAATGAAAGAAAGTTAGGTGGATAACAGCTATGGTGATTTCATGCTTAAGTGGGAACTACTTTAAGACGGATGGATGGATTGCAAAACAACAGCTGACTCCTCTCCTCACTCACTCTACCTGATCAATGACCCATGGGCTGAAAAAGTGCCCATTCTCTGTGGGCTGCCACCAGCGAAGGCGGGTGTAAGGGGTACGAGCACGCAGTGGGATTTCCAGGGCTACCAGGCGAGCCTGATTACTGCTGTTGCTGAAGAGAAATTCTTGGAGGAGGCCCCACGTCAGCCCTCCATCCACAGAAAACTGAAGTAAAACAGGTTGGGAGCGAGGATCTGGAGCAGCTTTACCACAACCAAGACGCAGGAAGAACTGAACAAACCTGCCAATACCAGCCATTAACACATGAGGTTATTAAAGATAACTATAATAATTTAAAGGTGTACTTGTGTGAAATATAAAGGGACATTGTGTCAAATTGCAATGCTGAGATGTG
>JANJYP010139028.1:0-21626 GCA_024605115.1 Rastrelliger brachysoma
TATCAGCTGTGCACTCTGCCTTTAAGACTGTGGAACATACCACTCAGGGTTATGTCAGGGGGAATATGCGCGCTACAGTGTCTTTACATCATCAGTTCTATAATTGTACAAATCCACCCCGCGACCCCCCCCCCGCCCCCCACAATGCCGGAGCAATGGTGCAGCAATAAAGCATTTCTAAATGATGAACACACATTTATTTCCCGTTGTGAGGAGCAGGAAGCTTTGATCGAAAAATGTATGGCGCGTACACAACAAACACAGACACTTACAGATGGTCACACTCTACAGATGGCAACCGTTTTAGATACACTCGCACTCGCAGTCATGCTTTCAGAAATGCCAAGCCTCTGTAATTACATGCAAAGACCTTAATTACTCTTATCACCACTCTGTCACTGTACATAACCTGGTCGTCTACACTTTAGACTCTAGACTAGTTATTCTGTTTTTCAGGTGTTTGATCATCTTTTGACGCATATTGAACTGGTAAACCACAAATGTAACTTGTTAGAAGTGAGACAGCAGCTTAATGTGACAGCAGTTTAATGAGACATCCTGAGAGATTCCAGCAGAGGTAGTTAAGGCAATATTTCACCATATTATACCATTTAACAACTCCCACTAGCCTTTGATGCCTTCTGACAACTCTATTTATTATACATAGAAAGACTAAAGGACTGCAACCAAAGGTAAAATATTGATCTTTTAGAGAGTATATCTGTCTGTTCTCAATTATAAAATGAGATAGAGAAAAATACTGTGAATCTGTAAACAGTGCATAGGAAGCTGGTGTTTAAGATAGGAATATTTCATACCCTCAAAAAAAAAAAACTAATGAGCAATTATTAGTTATCTGAATGCCATATTTGTTTAAGATTTACAAGTACATTGTGCACTCCATGTCTCAGATATTGGAGTACACTGTAAGTATCTCAGGACATATAAAAGGGAAATAAGATTTAATTGTTATTGCTTTGTTCATTCACAGTGTAGAGGCCATTGAAATCTATTACAGTGGCAATAATGAGCTTCGACTTAATAGTTAAATGTTGCTGCGAGTGGTGGTGTTGGCAGTACAGCATACAAAGGGACAATACTAATATGTTTTTACTTAAATGTTGTTTGTAAAAAGGGTCAGCAACTAATGGTAAATTGTTCATTAACTTCAACAGTGAGAAATGCTCAGAGTCAAAGGTTTTCTCATCCAGTTGCTTATTTTGTCTAAATGATGGTTAAAAACCCAAATTACAGATTACTACTTAAAAATATTAAGAGTGACATATTAAGTACATTTGCAGCTGTTTAATTTGGGACTCTACTAGAATATCTGCAGGATTTATAATTCAAAAAACTCCCTGTTGTTAATTAAAATAACTTCATTGATCATTGAAGGGTACTTACTTTTGTAACCATTGTTCTAACATAAGAGATTTCCCTCTGGCTAAACAATCTTATAATGTATATAACAGTAATTCAGACAGCCTTATGCTTGAAAGTCTAGAAACCACCTAAAAGAACATTTGGGGTGATGATCAGCTCAAATTATTACTGCACAGAGAAACATTCAGTATTAAATGCAGACCCAGGACTAAATGAAAAAAGTCACCTCAGTCCTTTTGTTCTAATGCATGTGGTATGGTGCCTGTGCTGCTGTAGATGGGTATTGTTATTGTTGTTTTGTTTGCACATCCATGTCTTATTCTGTTCTCATATTTTTAGTATCCTTTTTCTTCCTTCTATACATTTTGTAGAGCCATGCAGTGGCCATACTTTGCACTTATCACCTGAGTGCACTGGCTTTCAGATCAAGTGTTTGAAATGATCTTATATCTGTAAAAAGGAAAACTGTGTGCTGCAGTTTTCCTTTTTTCCTTTTTTTATCTGCATTAGCAAAGCAATCAGATAAATGGATGGATAGAAACAAAGAAAATACACTACGAATTAAATAGAAACAGGACAACATACTAAGTACATTAGACAAATGTGCAAAGTTGACATTGTAAAAGAGCAGAGTTTGATGACTAAGATTTGCAAATTCACCATGTGCAAAGTTATAGTAAACAAAGTTAGTAAAAAACACTGCAGTGTGTTCAGAGCAGGTTCAAGTCTAGACTTTTGGCGTGCAGCTGCAGAGTGGTTTGTGTGGATGTTATGTACGCAGCCAACCATGGTTTGAATCTCGGTTGGAGGTCCTTTGCCGCATGTCACACCCTCTCTCACCCATGATTTCCTCTCTATGTACTACTAAATAAAGGTGTATGTGCCTGAAAAAAGTCTGGACTTTGATTTGCAGGCAGAATTTCTACATACATTAACCTCAAAGTTTGGAACTTTGACTACATTTAGCAGAGCTATCCAATATAATAATAGTATATAAATAACAAAATTGCAAAAAGCACATTACTGTATGTCCCCTTTATCTTGTCTTAAAATTGTACACTAATTTTTCTGTCAACAAACTAATCAATCAATCAATCAATCAATCCACTATTTAGTCAAAAACAATGAACTCCACTGTAATCATTCTTCGCTCTGCAGTATTATGTTTCTGTGTATTGTAGCATGCTCCTGTGCTGTGTCGTACTACACTAGATTTACCAATAGAAATAGCTTTATGGGGTTCATCTGCGAATGTCACAGATTAATTTTCATTTTCTGTATCATATCTGTTGTTATGTTGAAGTGTCCCTTTCATTGTTAATTGAGTTGTTGCTTTGTGCAGCACCATTTAGTTAATTAACTCAGACATCTTTCACCACTAAACTGAAATATCGTTCACATATACAAAATGTAAACCATCTGTGGGCAAAAGTGTCCATATAAGAAGACTGTACATTTCCAGAATGTACTCAAGAACACTTTATGTTTGTGTAAATATTTTAGAGGGGAACTGAAAGCAAATCATGTTTATAGGAATGCATTAGTAATTAATGCAAGTGTGTGTGGGAGGTAATCTAGTGACTGTGACAACTGTATATGTACATTCAAGGTTGTAAGTGGTAAATATAAGAGTTTTTATGCACATGAAAGGGATTGTTTGAGATATGGGCCATATACATAGCACATGTTTTCTCTCAGAAGATAATCCTAATATGCCTGACCTGTATACAAGATTATATAATTCTTCTCTCGAGTGAGCAAGGAGCTCTGCACTCACATTTCCTTTGCCAAAACCTGAGTATTTCTCACATTCTCAAAGTTAGGATTCTTCTGGCGATTGTGTGTTTGTGCTCAGTGTAACCTTTAATTAGCACAAACATGAGTAACAGAAGAACAGCGTGATATTGATAATAATATAAATTAGGACAAAGCATACATTTTAAACACTCAAACCTTCCATCGCCTCTACTACTCCCACACATGCACACACACAGTCACACACGCTGTTAAAAATATATCATGCTAGAAGTAGCAAAGAGAAAAAAACCTCTCCCTGTGGACAATCTTGAATACTGGGAGCATTCCCATTGATGTACATCCACAAACCTCCATTATAATAATCCTGTCTAAGACTTGGAATAGCACTCACCCATAAAAATGTTGTCTCCATCCTCCTGTGCTGCTTTGCTTAAAGACTATACTCTTTTGGCTCTATGGTATGCCTCTGACTAAAAAGTAGGCCAAGGACAAGTGCTGGTCATCTAAACAGGCTAAACCTAAGCAGAACATGCAGATCATAGGGCTGCTGACTGAAAAGTGGCCAAGTCTTAAAAAGGACGCAATTTTCATTAGAACTGACTCATTCAAATAACCATATATTATTTATGACATGTTTGTGATGACATTTGAATTAATTAGGATACAACACATGCTCAAAGATATTCTATTTTGTTTCAGAATATCAATCATTTTAAACAAGCATACATAAACATGTTACTTTACTTTTTCAAGTATTTAAATTTGTACTGGTCTTGTTGGCTTCTATCTAGCAGAAACTCTTTTTTCCCTGGTCTAATAATATTCAGCTGGCATTAAAAGCAAGAGACCATTTCAGAGTTGTCAAGGACAAGAGACACCTACAGGTGTCTGCACACTTGCTCAAGGTAGTGTCACTTTTTTGGTATTGTTTAGTTGCATCACTGCTGCTGGCTGGAAGTGTCTGCTCTTGGTTTTGCAGCATATATGTCACTGCAGCTTCCCTGAAGTAAACTATCCTAGCACATGTGATGAGAGCCACGTAGCGTGTGTGAGCTCCTCAGGAAACCAGCTGCAAACTGGTTTCTGAGCTTTACAGTGTGTGCATCCCAAGGCAGATGTTTTCTGAGGGATGTGAAGGAAAATATCTCCAGATTGTGCTAATGCTGAAACAGGCTTTTGGGTTTGTTAGATGCTACTAGCATTGGAGCTGTACACCTGCTAAGCTTTGACAGAAGTGAAAATAGGTGTAGTATAATCAGCCACTCACACAGAAAACATATTGTAAACTTATTTCATCTGCTTTTACTTTAAAAAATGGACTACACTACTTGTAATCTGTAAGAACCTACTGTCCGATATCTAAAAACATAGTTTTTTCTCTTTTGCTTCTGACATTTTGAAAAAATTCAAAACATGTAACATGGTATTTGAAGGTTCATAGTTGAATGTTGAGTGCTTTGACACTTGTAGATAAAAACATCAACTAAAAGAAAGACATGCTGCTTCTGATGCGGACATGCAGTCTATGCCAATAGTCTCTGAAGTCGATTGAAGATATAGAGTAACTGCCTCGTTCCACTCACACTGACAGAGAAATCATTGTTCTCCATCCTACAGAGCCTGTCTCACAGTGCCTACATGTACCAGCATGCACTTCACATTAATGATGAGTCAGTGCTGAATTATCCAATTCCTTTCAATGACTGAGAGTTGATAGTATCGCTTAGCATTGTTGAGGGATTTGTATCATTCTCATATAGTGAGGCTGAAATATGTGTATCCAAGCACGTGTGCAGCCGGGTTTGTGAAAAGCCACTTCGTCATTGTCATCAAACTCCTTAAATTCTAAGTCACCAAAAAAAGACAACTAAGTTCTCATCATCATGACTGCTTCTGATGCCAGGTGGGCACGAAAGACATTTCTGAGTTTCATCACCTTTCCTCAGCTTGGTATACTCTGCTTTAAGTCAAACCACATTGCATACTGTGGAATATGAACAGATAAGCTGAGAAGTTGTTTGGCCATCCAGGATGCTGTTCTGACTTCAAACTGTGCTGTGATACCACCAGGCGGATAGAGAATGAAACTCAAACCCTCCCTGTAGTCCTTGATATGCCAGTTGATGGTGGAAGTAAACCAGGCTGCTACAGAGAACACTGGCAAAGTGTTTGTGGGCGTAACACACATGCCAGCACCATGACTAATACATGGAAACAAAGCTGAAAATCACTGACAGGATCGTTTAAGTTGCAAGTTATTTGCTGATTGCACCTGGAAGTTGAATAGAAATACAAAACAAACAAAACAATTAGACATTTAATCACCATTTTCTGACAGATAGACAGCTCAGAAAACAAACAGCATATTTTAACCACCTCACTACTTCTCACAGTGTATGATTAGGTAGCTCACTTCCACTTGTCGGTGCATGTTGCCTGCTCAGCTGACAGCCTGGTAAAATGGCATTTGGCATACTGTTAAAGCAAAACCAAAGGCATGCAGTGAACAAGGTACTTCCCTGACTAGGTCTAGCTCACTATAGCTTGCAGGAACCTTTCTGTGCTGATTATTTCCACCAACACACAGCTTGCTAATTAATAAGCAGCTGGGGAATTCCAAGGCTGTTAATGCATTCACTTGTCCACTGCAGCATGTAACAATATAGCTCATATTCACCCTCCTGGCATATCAGTCTGAATAACAGAACTGATGTTAGGAACTTAGATGTTTTGGTTTTTGTTTTGTTTTTTTTTCCAAATCCAAGGTTTTTAATGTTTTCAGGGATTTTTTAAATGTATGCATTTAAAGTTTCTGTGGGAAATAAGTCATATTCAGAAGTTACATTCCCAAAGGCAGGATGGACATGAATAAAAAGTCAAAAGCAGACAAAAAGACAGACAGAAAGATAGTTTGTCCAAAATTCTATAATTAAGCATATGTATTTCAGATTGTGCCTCCTGAGGCCACTCACCAGGTATGTGAGCCTTTTACTCCCTGAGTCTTGATTGAAAGGCAGCCTTTGCGTTAAGGCTGCCAATAGTTGGCTAACAATCTTTGCCCAGCCATCCACACACCATGTGGCAGAGTGCCTTGCTCATCTTCTCAGCCAGAGATAAAGCCTTACTCTCCCCAAAAAGTGGCAAATGATTGCTTTGGATTAGTGAGGACTTAATATCTAAAGACAATGTAGACATGCAAAATTGCAGTTTGAAACTGCATCATTTAAATAGTCTTTTCCTCAATTTAATTAAAAAAAATCTTGTATAAATAAAGCTCAGTGAGACCATGATTACCAATAGACCAGATTTTACTGCCTGCAATCAAGGAATTTAAAAAAATATATGTCATCTGTAAATAATGAATTAAGTGTTCACAGAGGCTACAATATTTATCTGAACTAACACAGTCAAATGCAAGTTTTCTTATCCACTAAATAGAAATCACATCAGTCTGTGTCTAGTTATTACACATTGTTAGACTTTTCAGCTTTGATATTCAAAATGACAGTTAAAAGGCTCTTAAAGACATTACCTAACGTGCTGTGGCTGATTTAAACAAAAAAAAAGACAAAAGCTGCTTTCTCTTATTATGTGGAGTTGAATGCCATCTCCTGGTTTAATCGTGTATTACAACAGATGGGCCTGATTTTACATATTGGAAAACTATATACAAATTGTCATATTAATTTAAAATAAAGATATTTACCACCCTTATGGATAATTACTGTAAATGTGATAACAGCAGGAGTTTAAATATGAAAGAAGCATCCCTGGTTAATTTTCAGTAAGTTACCATGTGTATCTAGATTAATAATATGTAGGTCTACATTAATAAACCCCCTTTATGCAGAATTATCTTTTCACTGGCATTCAGGGTGTTATTAGGATCATTTCTTGACTGTGTATGTCATAGGGGTGTTGCCAGCAGTGAACAGGCTTGTACTTATTAAAGTAAGGCTTGTGGCTTCAATGTCTGGAACTCATAATGAATTGAAAACAACTGAAAAAAAAATCAGTGAGAGAGAAAGAACAATGAAACTAAACATATACAGCACAAAGACCTGTTTGAAAACAGCCAGCATTTTATTTTTTTCCACTGCATACAATCTGTGTTTGCACTTTGCCTTATCAACACCTGCCGTGTTAAACCAGTGTAACAGATGGCAGTGTTACTCTGCTACAGGCTATAGGTTCCATATTAAGGTATTTAACTCTTAAGATCATTGACAAGGAGCTGTTATAACTGAGGGGAAGCAAGGCAGATCTAACAATTCTGACACCCTTTAGAGGGAGAAAAAAATGCATATTTTATCATTAAATCAGAGCATTTAGGTTTCTACATGTAATTACCAAGTCAAAAAGAAAACTAATCAAAGATATAGTGCAGCATTTTAAACTAAGAACTCCACCAATGCACCAATTAATTAATGAATCAGGCCAAGAAGAATTTCAGGATGCTAATGGGGAGTTTAACCTCCATCTACCCAAATGAAACAATTGTGTCCTGCCTTTGTTGAGGGACCTGCCATGTGCAGAAATAGAAAATGGTCTTCGACTCACAACCCCCAGCAGATGACAGCAAGACAAATGGGAGGTTGTCAAAGTCCATGCTTTGAATTGCTCTGACATTCCTTCTTGTGCCCACTACCACCTGCCACGGCTGTTACTGCCAGCCAGTCACCTGTATGGTCATTCAAGGTCTTGGCTGGACTTCTGACAGAGCAGCCATTGAAGGATGAATGTCCATGCCCCCTCGGGAGAAGCAAAATTACTCCAGCCATTTTTCCCCCCACCAACACCTGGAATTTGCTCCCTTGAAGAACAGCCATGTCCTGCTGATGAGCTTCTCGAGGCCTTCAGAGGAGCCAATTGCCACCATGCACCAGGGAACTTATCGTCATCAGGTCATCCATGAAAGCTCCAATGGAACTGTTGAAAGACAGACAGGGAAGCAACTTATTTTTCTTCAGTTGCTGACATACTTTACATATTGATGAAAAGTGTAAAATCCCCAGCATGTACCATTACTTCATCCATGTATGTTTTTACACCTTCTAAACTTGTAAGAACAACTGCTTAACATTAATATTTACAAGATGTAACATTTACAACTATGAATGAAGTCAGGTGAAACATAATGAATAGCCTCTTGTAAAGCTCTAAACATGAGGTGGTTTTATGTCAGGTAAATAAAAGTGGAGGAAATGTGCTTTGCCTCCAGGCACTTTAAAGGGAGTCAGTGTAAAACTTTAATTATAACCAGGAGAAAGACATTGTCAACATCACAGAAGACTTAAAGTTATCTAATCACTATTCTGAAGCATTATTTTGTGCTTGTGGCAAACAGAGGTGAGATGAAGTATGAATCATAAGGCAGTGTTTCAGAAGAACCTGTGGAGACTGTAAGCATGTTATTCTTATATCTCAGCTAGAGGGCTGACAGAGACTAGGGCCCTTGTGAGCTGCAAGACAAGTGAATAAGCCTATCAATCATTTACACCGCTTGGTCCATGTTCCCGAAAAGACAGTATTGTGATAACTCATTTATGTTACCTAGATTGTCTTTCTAAAAGGGACAAGAGCAAGGCAGTGTTTTCGATTGAACAAGTTGTCGCCGTTGTCCATGTCTGAGATTATGACAGATTTAGTCTAACCAGAACAACCTCAGAAGTGCAGAATTGTGAAGGTAAACTCAAACCAGCAAAGTTAAACCTGATGAACAAGCTTTTATAGATTATTTCTCTTTTTTTGTTTTGTAAAATCCTTAACTTCAAACGTGTGACTCATTGAACAATAGGTGCCATTCTGTGAAGGCCACAAGCTACAGACTCAGTTTGCCTCAACTCACACATGTAACACCACCTGAATAAAATCAGTACAGTTTTACTGTTTCTTCAGAGTCTAATAACACCTAGGCAAAAAAGAGAGGACTCCCAGCCCAAAGAAAAAAACAAGTTGGCAGTAATGTGAAGAGGCTTATTTTTCTGTCATGTCTGATTTGTCTGTGATCATTTCTTGTGAGTTTCAGTGAAACATGTAATACTAATGTTGTCACTGACACACTGTACTGCCACACACAAAAAAAGTTATTTTAGGCCCAATAATTGACAAATTAAGACCAAAGACCAAAAAACACAAAAAAGGAGAGAAAAGTAGCTAACAAAGTAATATTATCGTCTATGCTTGTCATCTGTCTACAGTCAGTTTTGAAGATGAGAGGCAAGAAGCTTTCTGCATCGCAAAGCTACTGTGCATTACAAAATGTTGCAAGCTTTGGGTAGCTTGTTGGCAATTTTTAATTTTAATGGCCATTTATTTAGTCTCTCAAAAACATAAAATGTTTCAAAGGAAAAGATGTTGTCTTTGCTGTTGTATCTTTATAGTTGCAGTAGGTGAAACATGAAGCAGAAAGAAGCAATGTAGAGGCTTACTGACTCCCAGATCAACTCAGCATGAGTCAAATTTCTTGAATGTATGGTCAGATCCACTACCTATACACTTTAGACTTTAGGTGTGATGCTTACACTGTAGCTGTGAAAACACATTAGCTTCTATAAGATTCAAACCGTGACAATTGTATGTTAACAAGCATGTGCAAATACTTCCCACTTGTTCCCACTTGTGAATCATTTTGAGTCATTGTACTGATTAAGTAATATACCCAGACTCAAGAGTACAAAGGTGTGCCGCACTTTAGTCATGCATGGACGATACCCTGCAAAGCAAATTCACTGTGAGGGGAAAACACACATCTATGCCAAATTGTCCTTGAGGTAACATTGAATACTGAAGAAGATGTGTGGTGAAAAGATAGTGGTGAGTGTAATGTGACCTTGCTGACCAATTTCGAAAGCATGCAGGCCTCAAGGTCAGTTTAGGAAAAATAAAATTGACATGAAAAAGAACAGCAGCTACGCAGAACTGCCACACCTTTGTGAAACACTTCAGGAGAAAATTGTATTATTAATGATGTAAAAAGGGGTTTTTGATTTACATTCAGGGTTACAGTGAAGATGTTCAGCACTTATGAAACTAGCACTAAATGAACTGCACCATACTGTTTAGGCTTGTAGTCCGTCATATTCTTCCACAATATCTATCTTAGTGCTTGCTAATATTTATAGCTAGGATATATTAAGGTCCCAAACTGTTTTCTGGACTGCAACTTTTAAAAGCCTGTCAAATGTTTGTGCAGCAAATTAAAGATGTAAGAATGTTATGAGAGATCAATCCTCAGAAACGACCTGCTCCTCTATACCCATTAGTAGGTTTAAGACAAAGCAGGCTTAGGAAGGTACATTTTGAAACAGAAATAACATTTTTAATTGCACTGCAAATTGAATGAAAAACTAATTCCACTTGCCCCAAACTAGTTTGCACAGTGTCAGTTGCCTTCCAACCTGTAATGAGTTGTCTAGACTCTCAGTAAAAATGAATAGCCAGCGGGTCGTTCAATAAATGGAATATATTAAAAACGGAACAAGAGACACAAGGACAAGAACTGTGAGTGGACTTGTACAATTACACTACTATACTGAAGCACAGAGAATATTTTATGATTTATTTCCATATCCAGGCTACTTTTAGGTAATAATTTGCCTCGTCTCATTTTTAGGTCTAAGTCCTACACCTAAGGGTAGCAAAGTTCAAGCTAAGTTAAATAAAGCATTTTTTGTGTGTTGATTGCTAATTTGCCAAAAAATTAATTTCACAAACAATGACATTAAATACGTATTATTCAGTCCTTTGCATCTGACAGAAACGTTTGAGAGTCAAGCATTTGAATGGGGGAGAGAGCCAGATAGCCAGAATGAATGAATGAATGTCCACAAAGAAAAGTCATAATGCTGCCCTCTGTTGGTTCCATTCAAAGCTGAGTGAGAAAGGACTTGACCTACCAACATCAAACTATGCTCCAGTTTTACCACACTGAACATTAGCTGAGACAAGAATTTGATTTTCATGTTAAACATTAATCTTTTTTTCCCCCACTGATTGTAATGACATTAGTCGATCAAGGTCAAGTCAAAGGTCAAGCTCAATCAATTTATTGTTTTCTTCTTATGCTGCTATCTGAAATTTTCAATGTTGTATTCATCAGTGGGGAAATCTGTCTGTGTCAGTTACGACAATGGTCAGATTTGATAGGCAACATGTTTAACAGATTCAAGTAGCACGGCTTAAAATTTGATTTAATCCCTTAAAAATGTTCATCTTTTTGCAGTTATAGAAACATTTTAGTGCAGTGTCATTATATTTTCTTTAAGCTTACACGTTATGCTCAACTCAGCTATTGATGAAGAAAAACATTTAGGGAATCCAAACACAAAAGCTGTTCCAGCATTTAATAATAAAATACAGCTGCTGTTGATCCAAGATTTAGACCATAGAGGAGAATGTGATTGGTCCTTTACCTCTGTGTTGCAAGCCAGTATACAAATTTAGTCAAATCTGATTCAACTGTTGTGCTGTGAGATCTTTTTTGCAACCTAACCAACTTGAAAACACAACTATGTGAACACATTCTAAATGCTTTATGTTGAAGAGATTTTGCTCTATTGTTTCTGTAAATCTTTGTTGCTTGTGAGGTAATGCATGCCTTCATTTGAATGTGCTTTCAGGGGGCCAAAGAAAGAGGAGAAACTAAAGCTTCTGTGAGCGACTGCACATAAATTCCATCAACAATTCCTTAACCAACCAATCCGTGAGTAACAAATATTTTACTACAGTGAAAGAGGTAGGAACAGGTTAATTTAAAGGTCCAAGTCCATTCAGAGGAGAGTGAAACCAATAAAACTGAAAAGGAATAAGCTTGAAAAGGATTCTCCAATAATTCTTCCCAATAGCCTAAGCAGAAATAGTTTCTAAACAAGCAGGCTATTATTTTGTATTGGCTCCTGTATTTGTATGATTCCACAGAGGGGAGCTGGGCAATAGAGGGTTTGGTTGGGGGGGGGGGGGGGGGGGGGGGGGGGGGGGGGGNATAAAATAAAATTAACGATTCAAACTGTGAGGCCTGTAGAGGGAAATCCTAACTGGGATATCCTATATACATGCAAGGATGCAAAATTGTAAAGAAACACAAGCCACATGAAAGAAGACGAGCCAACCACCTTTTCCTCAGCAGATAAAAGGAGAAAGTGATTAGGCAGAGGGCTGTGGATCATTGTTGAGAATGCAGCATCTGGCCAGATTTTGCTATCTTATCAGGCACCAGCCTTGCAGATAAGGTGTTCCCAAATAGCAAGTCAGAGCAGAGTATCCTGGGCAGCTTCAATAACAAGTCCTTCTTTTACTTCTCTGGTTAAAATCTCAGCCACATCTCGGTGAGAGAAAACCAGCAAAACTGCTAAAAGAAGGGGAGGGAAGAATCTGACAAGCTCGACACACCCACGCCAGTAGGCCTCTATCCCTTCCTACGACCTGAACCCCAAACAGATAGTCAGTGGCAGCTCACTGAATATGCAGCTGCTCTGAATCCTATAAGCAGGTCAGAAATCCACTTCCAAAATCCACTCAAAGTGCCCAGCAGACACAGACAGGTCAGAAATGCAGCGAACAAAGATCCATGCAAAAATACAAAAGAGTCAGGTCAAGGATCAGACATCAGCCCAGCAAATACTCGTAGGAATGTCAGGAGGTTTCACGCAGGAAACGAGTGCAGGTGAAAAAGATGAGACAGATTGTGAGAATCGGGGAGAACAGGTAAATTATCTCTCAATAAGAGGTCTAAGAAAATCAAGTATATTCTCAATCACTATATTTTTAAATCTTATTTTTGTGTTATTGCATTTTTCCATATTAATATTTTAATCCAGGTATAATTAAGGTACAATTAAGGAAAATGTATGTGTAATTGTATTTTTTTATTTTATCATTGTACTCTGCATACATTTTAAAATATAAGCATAGGAACAAGCCTCTCAAATTAAAATGAAATGTTCAATCAATATTATATTCTTCTGCAACTGTTTTGCAAAAAATACATTTCTAAATCTGAATATTTGTGTTCTCGCTGTGGCAATAATAAAGGCCATGTCCGGTACATGCTAAGCACTTAATGCCACAACTGAAACAAAATGTTTTCTAGGCTGAATCCTCCCTGCACGTGTCACCGGTTGAGTTACGGCAATCAAGCAAAGTATCCGAATCACTGCTCACACGGACGTTTAGTTTATGATCCTAAAATGACACAATTCACACTTTTCTGTGAATATTAAAAGCAGGAAAAAATGAGATTGACTGTCGGCTTGCAAACCAGCATATTAAGGCCGGTGACGCTGTTCCTACGGTGTTCCTGGTTAATGTAGGTCAAAGCAGTGACGGAAGGGTGTCCTCCGTTGAACCCGCGGTATTAAACCTCATCCACAGTCCTGCAGATGGCGCGCACAGTCAACCGAGTGCCCTCGGTGCTCACCACGGTGCTCACAAAACAATATCCGTATGGAGCCTACCCAGCTTGAGAGATGGCGATTGTCTGAGGCGACACCTCTGTCTCCATGTACAGCTGGAGGGAGGCTGTGAAAGTAAAGTTCAAGAGTGCAGCGGGGTTTTTTTAAGAAAAGGAGAGTTTTTCACACCCATTACGCGCAGTAGCTCTGGAGGCAGGACAGTTTATCAGACGGGTTGATCGAGTAACCTTAGTTGACCTCTTTGTCAGTAAAAGCCTCCCTTTCAAGGTGCAGAGTTGCTTCCACTGAACGCCCACCACCCAGTACACTACACACAATTCACAACCATGAGTGATATTGTGAAAGCCTCTATTAAACACGACCCTCAGCGTGGCTCATTATTCTGATTTGAACTACAGACAAGCGTGTGCGCACACACGCACACCTGTCACTGTCTAGACAGGGAGGGGGCATTAAGGCGGTGGGTGCGGGGGGATCCCCACATGACCCATTACTGCTTTATTCTATATCAGCCAGAATACATCTCAAGGCGCTGGATAATAACACAAAAAATAAACAACAACAGGAGAAAAAGCCAATCGCTCTACCAAATCTGATTGGCCGGACTAAACCGACACCAAATTTTTTCTCTGCTCACTAACTGGAGGTCAGCTCGGGACGTTAAAAAATAAATAAATGAGAAAATAGAAATGCGTAGAAAGTAGAAGACACGGCAGACAATCTAGCTTGTTGGTCCCGTCGATGATTGACAGCGCCGCCGTCCAATGAGAAACCGCGGCGCAGCTGGCTCACTGTACTGGCAGAGGCGGCGTCCAATGCAAAGTTCAGACGCATGATGGACACATAACTGACAATTCCCCTGTCCTTTTGATCCAGACAGGGGATAGATTTGAGAGTTCATTCACATTTGTGAACGCGGATATTTTGAACAGTAGGCGTTGCAGCCCCACAACGAAAAATATATATTTATGTGAATATAAAGGTGGGATTAAAGGGTGAAGTGAGCGCTTTCTCAGGGGTGTAACATTCAAACCTGCAGCATTTACAGGTTTCGTTATGCACTATGATTTCTATTCATAAAAGGATGTGTTGTTGCTTGGGAGAGAACTTAAACACCTCGAGTAGGAGGAACACTACTACAACTACTATTACTATAACTCCCACCACTTCCAGAGAGCCATAATGGAGCCGGTTTCGCCGTCCCACCGTGCGCCCTGCGATTGGGGGGCACAACAATGTTGACGGATTTCTGATCCAACCCAAGACAGTGCACTGTTCTTCCAATAGCAGCTTTAAGTGAAAAGGCGTGCCTGCCTTCCTGCCTGCCCCCCCACCCCCTCTCTCTCCACCACCACCACCACCCCTCAAAGTACTCGATGTATAGTTAAAAAATGGGAGGGCACACTTGAACCGAGCTGCTCTATGAAGGTAGGCTGCAGCGTGTGTTTATTGATGAGATGAAAAGAAGATGGAAGTGAGAAATGAAACAAAGTAAAGGAACATATTAAAGAAAAAAAACTATACGCGCTTCGTCGGGGGAAAACAGGGGGAGCCGTGGAAACGCTGTCGCCACTTTTTGGACGAGCTTCGAAGTGCGGGTAAGAAATTAAGAAAAGTAGGAGAAGGGACGGGTCTTTGCATTATCTATAGGCTGACGCTATTATTAAAAGGGGGAGATGAGGGGAATTTCCTTATATCGTGGATTGAAACGTGCTCGTGTGCTTTCGGGTGATAATGCATGAAATGCCACTGACTTCCATGTAGTACTTCTTGGCTGGCTTTACAATCCTAAATATTACGCGGTGGGCTATATTATCGGAAACTTCACCCTGTACAGGATCTCAGACGTTCAATAAATGTGACGCCAGTGTGTGCGGAATGAAATGCAACGAGTGCTTCGTGTTTAAATGGGGGTGCTCAGTTTTTTTGGGGGCTGCCAGGGGTTTTTGTTGTCCATTTATTTTCGAGTAGGCTACAAAAACGCGCTGCCCTGGCATGACGCAAGTTTCCCATCTGTCACTATTCTCAATCATGCCCCTTTACCTTTAGCCCCTCACTTTCGGATTTACCCGTTCAGAGTCGGACAGGCGACACTTGAGAACAATACTGTGGTCAAACTGTGCTCCCAGGTCTGCTTCTCTCAATCAGCGAAAGCCTCAGCGATGCCTGCTCACATTTTACACACTGAGAGCCCCGGAACAACTGTGGCAGCCGACGTGCGCATTTGGCTTTTAGGTCAGTTATTTAAATAAGAGGAAACGCGTTTCCCTTTTGTAATTAACCACCGTAACACACTTTTAGTTGAGAAAAAACCCTTCTCTTAAATACATTTCAGTTTGTTGAACTTGCCGGAAAGATGGTTTCGAAGCCTGAAATCCATCATTATAGCGAGCGGCTCACACAGCGCGTATAGTCAGACAGATGTCTAGCCTACATTTTTTTTAAATGCATTAATATGAATACGGATTTATGAGATGGGGTTAAGCTCAGCAGAGCAAGAAGGAAGGCGGGCTAATATTGTGTCGTGGGGGTGAAACAATATACTGCAGGTTCAGTTTCTGAGAGAAATCTGAACTAGATCCATCTAGTGGGACTCCGGTCTTTGATTTTGGTGCCACGCTTCGCCAAAAATGAATGAACACGTAAAAACCGTCGCAATCCGCTTTTATTTATAGCCTACAGTGAAGGAAAATTGTTTACGGTCTGATTATGTTATGGCAAAAGGGTGGCCTAGATATGAGGACGTGCTCTGGTGTAATTAAAGTTGCAAGATACGCTTCCTGTGCGCCTTTTTGAGACGTTTTTGTTGCAAAATATTCAGGCAACCCGTGATTCATTTGCTGCTGCTTATTAGAGGACGGTATAAGAGGTAGTACACCACTTGGATAAAAGTTGAAATACGTTGAGTGTTAAGGCGAATAAAATGAATGGAGCAGCGACTCCCCAAAATTCTCTGAAGAGGGCCATTGGGGAGTTGAGCCGGAGCAACATGTCAATCTTGTTCTTTAGGGCTCCATCCATCCGTGCGCGCATTTGTGTGTGTGTGTGTGTGTGTGTGTGTGTGTGTGTGTGTGTGTGTGTGTGNGACAGAGACATAAGAGCATATGTGTGTGGCAAACAGATGTTGACCCAAGGCGCTTGGCTTTGTCAGATAAAGAGAGTAATACAGCATGTTCTCGTGTCTATTATAAGCTCCAGTTATAGTTTGTACTGTACGACACGTTCTGTTTAGTAGACGCGGACTCGTCTGTAGCCTAGAAGTTGCACGCAGGTAATACGCTGTGATATTACTCATGCCTCAGGTTGGTTTTGGTGTGGTCACTAAAGCCGTTTCTATGAGAAGACGCGAGTGGCCAAAAACAAGTAGGCCGGACCCGGGTTTGACACGGGAGGGGGGGGGGGTAGTGGTAGTGTGGAGGGTGTTGGAGGAGGGGGGCTGCATGAGAGCGCAGCTCTACGTCCTGCTACCCTCAGCGCAGACACGGTCTGTGGGTTTGCACCTGTGAGTGAGTGAGTGAGTGAGTGAGTGAGTGAGTGAGTGAGTGAGTGAGTGAGTGAGTGAGTGAGTGAGTGAGTGAGTGAGTGAGTGAGTGTGTGTGTGTGTGTGTGTGTGTGTGTGTGTGTGTGTGTGTGTGTGTGTGTGTGTGTGTGTGTGTGCGCATGAGAGAGGTTTTTACCATATAATTGTGCGTTCATCCTTTTTTCCATCTTGTTGTGATCACTCCCTCTTCCCGCCTTCATTCACAATATGTCCCCACAACGTAAATGAGTTATAATGCTATAGGCTCCGTTACGTAATTGATTGCTGCACTGGATCATTTGTTTTTTGAATGGGCACATTTGGAGAAGCGCAGCCTGCAGCCTAGTGTAGCAGAAATACCACATTTCACCTTGATGTAAGGCATAATTAGAAATCTTTCTTTGCACCATAATGATTGACAGGCTGCATGTGGGTGAGCCAAGTGAAATGTACATTGTCACAAAGTATAAACTGGATTGAATCCCACTCATGTGAAGAGAATTAACTTAACACCTGTATTTTTGGACGTTTTATTGTTTGGTAAATTGAAGGGTCCTTGTTCTGTGTGTGTAAGTGAGCTCTCACCACAGCTTAATGTCAAAAACTCTTGTTATATCAACACAGAGGTGTACACTAGCTGCTGAAAGAGAGACAGCCATTATATGCCCTGGGAGTGTGTGTGTGTTGTCGTTCAGAGTATCAGGTGCCCAGTTTCATCTCCGTTAAGTCGTTAATGAGTATTTATATGTATATATTCCACATGTGCATTAATATGCACAGTGTTTGAGCCATCGCCATTTGCCCGCTTTCTGTGTCACTGCTAAAACCCACCCATGACTAATGAATATTTAAGAGCATGTCTGCAGACGAAGGAAACTCATTATTATATGAAGGAGACCCAGCAGATAAACTGTAGACCTGCTCAGATGAAAGCAAGGGGAGGGGAGAGAGAGGTGTTCAGTTAATCCACACGCAGCAATCAATCCCAATTTTCTTTTGGCTTCACCATCCTTCACTCTTGCTCTGCAGCTTGTCACCTTCTCTTCACATTCTGCAATGTATTGTTGACCAATAGACCAATACAAGTGCGCGCCTGTAGCATTCGGTTTTCAAAATGTTTCCAGTTGACTTATTCACTCCTTCACACTTTGCCTCCCACCTGATTATTTGGGTTTACTCAAGTGAAAATGTTTAAGGGTACCAGGCTGTACTAATGTAATGGCTGCTTTTTTGGAAGACACATATCACAAAAAAACAATCATCTTGTACTGTAAATGTGCACAGATGGCAGGTCAGTATTCCAAATAATTTTGAAGCACAGTAGAGGAACTGCTGCCCAAATAGAGACATCTCTCTGAAGCCTCCGCAATGCCACATTTTCTTGTAGTTGTTCCCACATCGACCATTTTCACTAGGCTTTCACCAGGTAATCCTGTTGGCCAGTTACTTACTGTACATAGCTGAGTGTGCAAATATATGTTTGTGATAATGTTTTAATTCAGCTCTCAGGCTTTATGGATAGTTTGTAGTGGAAAGGATAGGAAGTGTGGGAGAGTGCGTGTAATACTGGTCATGAATGGAATTCACATTAATCCACCAAATCATAGAGTACTATTTTATTTTGCCATGAATTTAATATAAAGGAATTGTATTTTTAATTTAAAGTATAAAGACAATACAGAAAGTTTAAATTTGGATGCAAATGTAAACATATATGGAGTGGCTTTATAATAATAATAAAATGATTTAAATAATTACTTGCAAAACTGGTGAAGCTTTATAGAATAAATTTAAATTCATTTTGTAATTTATAATTCCAAGTAGAGTATTTTACCATCATATGACAAGAAATGTTAAAATTAAAAAATATGCACTTGAGTCCATCCTGGCACTTCCTCTACCCTAGTTGAACATATTTTGGCAGCCATTTTGGGAATGCAGTTGAAATCCATCGATATAACGAGCCACTTTGTGGATTACGTCCAGAATGGCACAGTCAGTGCTTGTTAACTGCTTGGCCTTGTTGTCTCAGACAGTGTTTACCCCCCTCCTCCCTTCCCCTTTTTTTCTTTTTTTTTTTTTTTTTTTTTTGTTTGTTTCGGTATGATACTCGTTAGAGGAATATTCCTCCATGAAGCAAAACTAATCTTTGACATGATTGCCAACACAGGCTGTTTTCAGGTGCACATCTAAAAGTTAATGATAAGTCACATAATTAACTACAGAATCGCCTTAAAGCCTTTTAATAGACTTTGAGCTCAAAGATTTGTTTTTTTGTTTAGGAGGAACACATACAGTTTCTCACCTGATGTTTACTGCCAAAACTGCTGTTTTACAGCAGCTGCAGCTATAATACTGTATTTGAGTCCCCAGTTACCATGGTAACTTAAAAAAAATCAAATACCTTTAAAGCTGTAGAGAGGTCTTTAATTATTTTATATCAAACATATGCTCATTTATTTTCTCTTATCTCTCAATCATATAATGAAATTAGTGACTGCTTGCTAAATTCCTCCTTGGTGAATAGTTACCATATCTGCAAAATGGAGATTATTGGCAGGCTAGCTGCCTCCTGGCTAACTGGCTTGGATCCTTCTACCCACAAAGCACCTTTTTCACACATAACATGCTTCTCCTCACGTTATATTATTATTTTTTTTGTTCTTGGAAATACTAATAACACAATTGCAAAAACCTGTTGAGGATCCATACAGGTTCTTTTTTATGGAGAGTTTCTACGACATAAAAATTAGTTCTGATGGTTTCCTTCCAGCTTTAAGGCAAGGAGAGATAATGATACGTATGTTTATGGTCAGGAAAATGTCTTGTTTCTAAGTAAGGGGATCATTTTATTAGGACAAAAAATTTTATTTTGCAACCATTATTATTCATTCATAATGCCTAAAGAAAACTTTCAGAACCTCTATATTTCACATTATACTGGCTTAATTTGTCAATTCACTGAGCAGGAATTCTTAAAATTCTCCCCCCTTTTGAGTCAAAAAGTATTGAGAATCTAAAAAGCTGTTGATTAAAATAACTTTTATAAAATTCTGCTTCTATCACAGCTCAGTGACTTTCAGAGCAGGCAGCATGCAGGAAAGAAAAAAAAATGGACAAACGAAAAATCTTTAAGGCATGTTTTCCACTTTTCAAAGGACTTTTGTTTTGGAATCTCCCCTCCCTGCAAGTATCACAGGAATGCGTAATGAAAGCACACATTGAGACTGAATAAGTATCTGCGAATGTGCCATGTTGTTGTCAGGAAGCTTTTGTTCAGATATAAAACTTTATAAAAGTCTTATGAAACACAGTTAATGCTCTCATGTTCCCATATACTGCAGCTTAATGGTAAATGCAACGTGGTTTTACTGTTGATTATTCCCAAAATATATATACATAAACATAAAATTAACATTCCAAACAGTTCGTCACACTCTCCCCCCAGGACGAGCCTGTTATAAATTTGGTACAGCACCAGAATTTATGGACTCTTGTACAGTGTCCTCAAGGTAATTGCAACATTTTGTTAATAATAGCATCATGATAAAGTAATCTGCATATGTGTGAGTGAACAAACCTTTTAATATTTGCAGGATGAATTAAAGTCCATGATTTTAATCCATATGTACAGTAGTTGTTTGATACGTAGACAGTACATATAGTACAAACAGATTGCAGTTGTGGGTGTGACCATGTGTTTCCATTACCTTTGCTGAAATTGCTAACAGACTCTTGATTCATGCCTCTTTATATCTGCAGTGCTGGTTTTAAAGTGTTTGATTTGTTTGGTACTATAAGATCCAAAATTCATGTAACAACTTTACCAGAATTACTTGTACAACCAGCACAAAAGTTTTTTTTTTTCCTTCCAATTTTTTGCCAAGTCAAAATCTTTATAGAAACTTGTTGTTTTTGTAATAATATATGTTTTAATCCCGGTCAAACCATCTTACTTTCATCAGCAGGAAAGAAACAAGCATTTAAAGCTAATTTGTATTCTCTCTCTTTAAACACACACGCAGGCCCAGGCATTCAACTGATGTGAAAAATGTATCCTGGATTCTAATAGCGAAGTTGTATGTTTGCCAAGGTGCATGTGTGTCCTCAGTTCACCCTGCTGCCCATATGGTTTTCTACAAGTCATGGTGAGATCACTGCCTAGCTGAACGGGGGGAAAAGTATCTGAAGAGGGTTTAAGAACATTTTTTTTTAAAAAAAGGAACAGAGTTTTCAGTGACTTTTTAAATTATTATACAGATAATAAGTGCTGTATATTCTCTGCTTCCATCTTGGCTTCAGGAAGACTTTTTAAGCCTCACGCTAGTAAACAGCAGCCGCAGCAGCCAAAATGTTAAGATTGTGCAGAATCCAGGTACATCGGTATGCTCTTTGCAATGTGTAAACTCAGAGGGAATTATTTACACAATAGTATTTGTGTTGTGGTTTTACCTCAAAATGAAGATTATTGGAAGTATTTTCACAGAATGTAGAACTGTATTTTTTGTTCTTTTTATCGAGTAAGTCATTAGTCTTTTGAAATACAGCTTCAG
>JANJYP010139039.1:0-13302 GCA_024605115.1 Rastrelliger brachysoma
CCCCCCCCCCCCCCCCCCCCCCCCCCCCCCCCCCGCACCATGGTCATGACAAGTGAGGAAATATCCTTCACGTATTGAACTATTGTCCCTTGGGAGAAGGTGCTTTACCTGATGGACCTGAGTCTGAGCCAGACTCTGAGCCTGAGCCTGAGGCTGAGCGTGAGCCTGAGTCTGAGCTTGAGTGTGCCGCTCAGTGAAAGTCGTCGTAGTAATCTCCTAAACATATTACAAATATAGGGCACACTCTGGGGTTTCAAAACTGCCACAACAAGTTATGGGAGAAACAGCACAGTATTTTTTTTTTTAATAGGATTGAGGGTGTTTTTTCCAAAGCTCTGGGCGTCCTATACTCACTGCCATTGACACTACACTGCAGCTGTATTGTATGGCCTTAAATGTCCTTAAAGACTTCATCATCTTTCTTCACTCTAATAGTGGAATTTGAAGTAAAATCCTCAGAGGGGAATATCCTGTAATTGTGTCTACAGTTTAATTAAGTCGTTATTCCACAGAGGACAGGGGAGCATTAATGTCCCTTGTGTTATGTGAGCCCTGGGTGCTTTAACTCTATCATTCTGATCATGTCTATAAACACCAGGCACTCACGTGAATATAATTCTATCCCCATTTGTTGTTTCAGAGGGCATTGTCCCTGTCAGCAGTCGCCATAGCACACAGGAGTACACAAACTGTTTGGACAGCTTTATAATCCCTGTGCCTTTTTACTATTCACATACTGTTCTCACTGGTTTAAAGGGTATTTGCCAAAATTACCTTTTGTTTGTTTATGTGTTTGTTTGTTCTAGTTACATCATTTTTTTAGATAATTGAATTTGTGCTACTACAGTGGAGGTGAGTAGAATTGAATATGTGGTCCTTACAGCATTACAATTATGATTCTAGACATGACAGAACACACTGATAACTGTTTTCTTATGAACTATTTTCTTATGAAGAAATGGTTCCATATAGACACAGTTGACAGTTGTTTCTGTGGATTGTCTAGAGTAATAGTTATGCTGTTTTTAGGAAACACCACCTCCAGTTTATTGGAAATCTCAGTGATAGATATCCCAAAATCTGCACTAATAACTGGAAGCATCTACATGGTTAGACTTCTAATAAATGAGAAAACATGATTTTCGGTGGAGTGCAAACTAAAACTATATTTTCCAGTTAAGTCACTCAGACTACAGTACTGTACTGCAGCATTTCCACATATAGACTACAGTTCCATGAATAGCACGTCTAAATTACAGCCCGCCTAAATTACACAAGCTAAGTGCCTTTGGAAGGTAACCAATAATACTTCAAATCTACCTGAATTCTAAAAGTAACCAGAGCTGAGAGAAAGAACATTTCAATCAGTTTGATCAACATTCGTAAGAGGCTTCAATATCTGAATCTAGCAGACAGAAGAGAACCATAGGTGTTCGTATAAACCACCTGACTTGACCCATCGCTAAAACAATGCAAAAGCGATCTCACTCGACAACCCCATCAGTTCGTCTTCCCACTGATAAGCAAATTTCTAGCACTGTGACGCCATGATCACACTCCAGGCTCTTAAGAGCGTGATTTACAGCACTGTGGCTCATCTCACTTCCCCCTCTCTTTCGCTTACACTCCCTTTAGTTCTCTCTCCATCTCTCTGCCAATGTGCCGTAGATGTCCACTTCTAAATTTGTCTGGATGCCAGACAGAGAACTCTACACTCCACCTCCCTTAAAGGCTCAAGGATTTTTTTAAGTTAATATGAGAAAAATACAGATAATAACTCCTAAAATAGACTGAGGAAATGCAAAATAAAACCTAAAGAACTGAACATTCACTTAGAAGTTAGATTTATTTTTTTAAGCAAAGTTTACTAATCTAACTTAACCTGAACATCATGTTTCTCCCCATTCTGTAGATTAAATATGAAGCCATCTTACGATTTACTCCAAAACAATGCAATTATTCTCCACAGTGTAGATGAAAGGTCTAGTGAAATCAGAGTGTATTGATTTTAAGGGTATCCACCGGCCTCGCCTCCCAAATGATTTACATCTTTGCAGTAAAGATGGTAAATCTGTTGAAGCAGCAGATATGTTATACAAGAGTCAAATGATACCAGCTGATTCTGCAGGGTGCGTTTAGGTAATGTTGCACGGCAGCAAAAAAACAATCATTCAGACTCCCCTATAAGATATCCGCAATATTAATTGTGACGAAATACGAGGCTAACTTTAACCCAATTTCACTAGGAAATATCGGGTTAAAACGTTAGCCTTCTGCTTTCACTCTTCCATTGGACACTGACACGGAGACTTTCAGCAACACAGTGATTCATACACAACATGGACTCAAAAAGCAGCATTAAATATCGTGGATTCTTTGGAGGTTTGGAGGTATGTGATGAAAGATTGTAACAGGTCATTTGAGACAAAAGATAAAATGGCAGGCGCCCAAATTGTACGTAATCCAAATAATGTGCTAGCAGTGCTACATACAAGGGACACCATTCAAGAAAAACTACAAACTGTGTTCTTCAGTGGGTTAGATGTGTTGGAGATAAGTGATACCTTTATCTGCAGAAACTTGTGGCAATGAATTACTTTATACTCTGCATCTTTGCATAATGATTACATCTGTTAAAAATGTGTTTTTGTTTGTCATAGTGTAAGATGTCAGCTGAAGGTATCTGTACAGGACAACCTGTAGATAGCCAAATAAAATATTCCATCTTCAGTTTGAAATAGGTATGATTTATAGTTAGCCATTGAGGGCAATCTAGGGTTTTGAACCCATCAAATGTTGTCCCTCTGAAACTGGATCCACCAGCAGACATGGAGGACTGGCTCCATGAATTGCTGACTGGATGGGGTATCGTCACGAACTCAACTATTCATAGGGTTTGCCACAGGACCTGCACATCCAGTAGATAACCTCAACCTCAACTAGTGAATCAGATCTGATGTAACATCTCAGCTTTTTAATCACATTTAGGACGGAGCAAAACGAAGGCGTACAAAGCAAAGTAATACATGTGGTGATTAATATGTATTGTACCACCCACTGACATGATGTCTACTTACCTCTTCCACAATTTCCTCCTCATATTCCTCCTCAAACTCCTCCTCAAACTCCTCCACAATCTCCTCCACGATTTCCGTCATCTTGGGACGGTTTTAGGGGTTCTACACAAAACATATGAAACTGATTGAACAAGCTGTAAAGCACATCTAATGACGAATCATACTGTGTAACAGCATAGCATGAACTCACTTAAAAGTGCAGATCACAATTTTTAAAGAGCATATACAAGAACCTAATCCAGAAGACCTAAGGACAACTGCAATGGAGATATTTTAGGATGCTTCCAGCCATCTCCTGTTGAACTCAATTACATTTTCAAACAAGGAGAATACTAAACAGCAAACAAATGTGAGAATAAAAAGAACAACCAAAGAAAAACAACATATGTATGTTTAACCAAAGAGCATGCCATACCAGAGGAAAGATTCCCGAAGTATTTCCTTTAAGTTAGGAAGTCTCACTTGCCATCCACTAGGGTCTCAAAAATCCAACTTTGTAATTTGCTTCAATCCTAAACAAAGTGATAAAAATGTGTGAAACACTTCGTAATCTGTGCTACAAATGTACAAAAAATGAATAATGACACAGGGAGAAGGGCAGATTAGGAAGGTGAGACTGACAGTGCATTATAACAGGCCTCTGGCTTTGAATGGGTGACAGCAACCCCCCCCTCCCTCTTTCTCACTTGCCACAACACAACCCAAAGAACTGGGCCTCCTGGCTGAAGGTTTGCAACAGCTGCCCAACAGTGCTTCAGCTATTTGACATGTAAGCTAATGCCACAGCCTGATTGGTTGACTCTGTTTAGCAAACGGAGATGCAATGCCTTCTGAGGCTGCAGGTTAAATATAGGATGGCATACTAACTCCCTTTTTTTAGCACTTGATTGCCCTCTCTTTGAATCAAAATGATCATTTTTGTCTATAAAACGAAAAAAGACGTTGGTGGAACACTTGAGGAAGTAGGACAATCTAGGTAGACAGGAGATTTTGGAAAGTAGACAAAATAGCCAGACTGTTGCCAAGAGAAACATCCAAAGGTAGGTCTGGTATGAGATCTTGCGGGGAAAGTTTGCAGTTCTGAGTTGTTTGGTTACTCCATTTTATTGTGCAGCAGAGCCTTCACACTCCTTTGTCCTCCATCAGCTGTCCTCCAAGGTCCAAGTGTCAGCGGAGGATGGAATAGATGACAGTCCAAGCAGATGTAAAGCCATGCAGAGTGGAGAAAATATGGATATTTGTGATTTTTCTCCTTTTCTTTGCTTACCAGTAGTTAAAGAGTTTAATGGTCTCCAAGCCGCCAAAGACACCCCAGCTTCCCTCCAGAGAAACGCTGGGCTACAGCACACAGCTGCAGTTTCTACCCAGGTTATCATGTGGCCGACACAGCCAATCACAGGCCGCTTGTCTCAGGTTTCAAAATCTAAATATACCTAAGTGATCCTTTCGGAAAAGAGCACCTGTTGGGACTAATGCATCAGCGGTACAGTTATGAGGAAGGCAGTGGGGCATGGGAGGTGGTGGTGGTGGTCTCAAGAAAACAAGAGTGAATCCCAAATACAACAGTACCACCCTGCATGAGAGGGTTGCTGTTGGTTGCAATGTTGACAAATGTATCTGGTTAACTGAAGACGTTTGGAAGTAGGTCTGGTCATGTGCTAAGACATTAGCGTGAGCCTATGAGGAGATGGCTCACTTTGCTGAAGACCCAGTGGAGTTGCGAGTGCCAGATCTGTTGAGGTCATCTTTAAGTTGACCCTGCAGTGGCAAGGACCTGCCAAGAATCAGGTCAACATCAAACTGATGACTGCTGACAGGAACATTAGAAACAAGTGCATTCTTTATATAGCAAGAAACACAAATACTTAACCACTCACTGTAATCCAATTGTGATACCATGACAGTACCATGACAAGTGATTCCTTCATGGTATAAAGGGCACTGATTAATCACCAATGCCCTTTGGATTAAGGAAAAGGCTTATAAATGAATAATGACTCAGTCTGGCGAGTCTTGACATCTTATTTTGGAATGAAGATTGAGGAGATTTGACGATATGCATTTTACACTGTTGAGAACAGAACTACTATGCATACATTTGTAAGGTCTTTACCTTCACAGCGACATTAACAATTAAATGCGGCTCGCTCGGTGGCGCAGTGGTTAGAGCGTATGCCATATAAGCGGCAGACCCCGGTTCGAATCCCGGCCGGAGCGTCATTTCTCCACATGTCTACCCCCTCTCTCTCTCCCATTTCNCGTTTGTGAATAAAACCCTAAAGCACAATATGGCTGCTGGCAATAGGTCAGCACTAGATGCTCATGAGTCCTATATCTACTTTATCATGCTATAAAATAGAACAGAGACATTCCCCTCAGTCTTACCAGAGGACATGGGGTTGATGCCGGGGTCAAAAAAAAGAAGCCAATTTGCAAAATTTCAAAGCAGTAGGGTAGACCCCTTCTCCAGTTTCACAATCTGTCCAATACTGGTGGTATAAAAAGTATTTGAGATGTAAAAATACACCAAGAACTATTTCCAGATAGCATAGCCATATAGTTGAGGTCAGTGACAGCTTTGATTAAACATAAAAAAAAATTTGGAGTAAAGTGAGAAGAAATTGATAGAAAGTCTGAACTTGTGCATTTGGTACCACAGGACTTCGCAGGTTTCGTCTCTTTATATGATGTGCTCTTACTGTATCTTTCTGGTATGTCATATCTTTACTCTCTCTCTCTATGCCAGAAGCAGGGTGCTACCCTGGGGCCGAGATGGACAGCAGCAGCTGACTGTCTCCCTCTCTAACGAATGCGGTAATGGCCCTCCAGTCTATGATGCACTGGATGACTGCTGCTGCTGCTTGGTCCTCATTACTAACATCCCTACAGTTCGGATCTCATCTAATCTGAAAAATTGAAGATGAAGCCATCTTTTATAAGACTGTTAAATCCAAATTACAAGAAAATTTCACACCTTCTTGATGGTATTGGACCATGTAGATAGTTTCAGTTTTATGTGTTTTTAGTTAAGCATCTTAAACCTCACAGTTGACTGTTTTCATTAAAACTATATGCTCAGACTGCCCTAGTAGCTGTGTGGTTACAGCACATGCCATATACTTGCAACAACACTGGTTTGAGTCTGGCAAGGGAGTTTTGATGTACGTCATACCCATTTCTCTCTCCCCATATTTCCTGTTGACCTCTCTGCCACCAACTGTTTAATAAAGATTAAAAAAAAGCCCAAATAATTTTAAAAAAACAACTGTATTCTCTAGAAAAAATAGATCTTTTAAAAAATGTTAAAAGTTTTTTTAGGATTAGGATTTAGGATTAACCTGACAGAACAACAGAGGAACAGTTTCTGCTATTGAAGTTTTTAAATGTAATTTTCCAATGCCAAAAATTTGCATTATGCTCGTTTGTACTGGCATGGCTGCAAAACCAAGACAATTAAACCAAAAAATGGCACTAAACCACTGGGTAAATGACATTTTAAACTTAAAAAAAAGAAAAAAATTTGCATTTCACGTTCCACTAGATCAAGTGGAAAAAGATTTTTCAGCCAGTGGAAACATTCGGTGCCTTTGAAATTCACACATTACAGAGTATCACAGACCTTTAATGATTCTAGCAGTCAAAAGAATGACTTCCCAATGCCAAGGACACCCGGGGACAGAGAAGGGGGGTTATGGGGGGCTACATGATGCTTAGTCACTGGAAAAAATTAGTGCTCATCAACAGTGAGGGTAGTACGCAACAGCTGCAGGACAGACAACCACAAAATCAACATTGCTAACTGCCAATCCTAAACTGGCCGACACACCCAACACCTTAAAAAACAATGCATTCTACTGAGGTAAGATGCTTGAAATGAAACTGATGTGTCAGTCTCAGAATGACTTTGCAAGATGGAAGAAGATAGGCAGATGGGACTGTTGTTTACAATCAGATGTAGTTCCAGATGAACACAAGCTCCTGGTATGACCTTTCTGGATCTATTAAAGGCAAGTGATGCGTTGGACCACTTAATGCTGGTAAGACAGAGCTGGACAGATTGAATACTCTAAAATTGTTATTATCACTAAAGGATTAAGAGATTCTATGTAGCCTGTATTATGTTCAAATAGTGTGATGAAGAACGGAATCACCTCTCCTATCACTTCTTTGGATTGATTATAGTCTCTGACACTGTAACTGAAAATAAACAGAGGACACTAGGGTCGCTTGTATTGCACTGTTGATTGAAATGATAAATGATAAAACCTGCAGCATTTCTGTTAATTATTGTAAACATAAACTTACCTTACAGTATATTGTTTATTGCTCATTTTACTTACCTGTTGCAATGCTTGACCTGTTGGATCAAACTTAAACATTTTGACTGAAGTGACTTTAAACATGCAAGTCAATGAACGTTGTCACCAATTTTGAATATGCAGAAGAACTGCATACATACTTTGACATCAATGCAAATGACGCATCTGAAGTAGAATTAGAATTTGGGCGCTATACTTCTGTAAAAACACAGACTTCCATTATTTGGAAAGGTCAATGTGACATCATCGTTCAATGGTTTATATCTCTACCCTTTAAAGAAAATGCATTGTTCAGCTTCTCTTTACCTCCGAAACTAAAACTGGAGCAATGCTGTCACTTACTTATTTCAGTCTAGCACTTTTCATCTAGTTCTGCTTTGGTTTCTACCCCGAGGAAAAAAAATATGTGGGTATTTACCTACCAGATGTTTTGACTTTTTTTTTCGCACCGGCTTCGGTTGTTGTGAACTTGTCAGCTGTTTGGTGTTAGGCAGGAAACTCACAGGGGATTTTTTGAGATCACTAAGACTGAACCAAACAGTAGTAACAAAATCCTAAAATCAAAAACAATGAGCTAAAAAAAAGCCCTTGCTACAGAGTTGAATGATAATTCTCTGTGGGCTGTTTACATTACAGCCATTTGCCTTAACATCAATCAATACTTTTTATTTTAACAAAGTAATATACTGCTCAGTGTTATTATTAAATAAATAACAGTGTTAAAAATGAAATATGCTCTTAAACTTATAAAAGAGAAGTATTCAGACTGCAGTGATCACTCTGTATGCAGCATGTCTTCATTTAAAGCTGTTGATTTCCCATCATGCTTGTGCTTTGGTATCTGTCTCATGCACCTCAAAAACTCATATATTCATGTTTACCAGGATGCTGATGCCATCTTATCAGTAAACAAACATATCATATAGGGCAACATGGAGGAAAGTAGCAAGCTGTGATGAAGGGATATTTCAAAAACACCAAAATATGTGATAAGAAATTTTAAATGTAGAAGTGTTATTGTGGATTCTGCACCAGATTATACAATTATTAACCACATTGTAAAAAAACAACTTCCTTAAATTGTTGACCTAGAAACAATTTGTTTAGTTCTCATTTATTACACTTCACTTTTCAGCTGTTTATATTCTTATCCTAACCACTCACTGTGTGCTGCTCATGTTTCCGACCTGGTCCTTTCCTCTCTCTCTCTCTGAATCCCTCTGCATTCTTATTCTCTGGCCCTCTGTCCTCTCTACTCCTGTAGCTGCTCATCATGCTCCCTGAAAAGCATCAGAGACTATGAGCTCATGTGACACATTCTGCCTCTTAAAAGAACTAAAAAAAGAAGAACTGAAGTCACAGACAGGAAACTTTAGAAAACGTCTTACAATTGTTCAGAGTGGGAAAAACAATATCATACAAACTCATTCATGACAAGCTGTGATTCACCTGAAACAGATAAAAACACTTTATTTCACTGATTATTCATAGGGACTGAAAGGTAGAGGGCGTATTGTGATTTTTACCCTCCTTTCTGTTTCAGTCACCATCAACCATCATTTCTTGAACATTCTGCTGCAGGCACCACGTTAAAAGAGAATACTGGACTGTACACACATGGGGTAGTGGTGGTAGTGGGAGGGGCGGGGGCAATAAAAATTGCCACGGCCAGTCCGGCAATACTGCAAGGCCACGTTGGGCTAGACTCACACACAGCTGAAGGAAGCAGTCCAGGTGCAGTTCCCCTTGGTCAGACAACTTTGCTGACCCCTCTGAAAGGAAAAAAAAACGTGCAGAAAATTTTTAAATAATTGGAGTTTCTTTTGTTGTCCAATGTCCTTCAGAAAAAAAGTCACAGGGCTTTTTTTTTGCTTTTTTTTTTTAAACGTGTGCATGTCTTTTTCTTTTTTTTGTAAAATAAATTATCACTGAAGAATAGAAACGTCCCGGCAGCGGTCTGCCCGCGTCAGCTTCAGCGGAGGAGGGAAAAAAAAAATAAAAGAAAAAAAAGAGGACGCGTCCATCCGTCAAAACGACCTCACTCACTCACTGCTCCACCTCCCCTACCCCCACACCTTCTCCACAGTCCTCGTTTCGAGCTCGTTTTTTCCGGAGGCAGAGCGCAAAGGGGCGATGCTTCACCCCCCCCTCCACCCCCGCCATCCCGTCAATGGTCGAAGGTCATCATCTCACGCGCAGCCGTGACATCATCCACTCGAGACCCTGGCACAACCTGGAGGTAAAGGAGGTGGCGGGTAGTGGTAAAGGGGCACGGGGGGGAATGCAGAGAGACACAGTAACATAAATTACATAGAACTTAATGACTGTAATTGATTTGTTAGGGTACATTAGGGTAATGTGGGACACTTTTTGAGAGGACTTCACAAGGGGTACTTCCTGTGAATCTATTTTCCTGCCTCAATTGATGACATTATAACCATTGAGTCACATGATTTCTATCATATGACACCCCTGCTTAAATTCAACATCAATCACGCTCACTTTAATGCTGTAGGAAAAGAGATAAATGTGTTGTAGTCTAGATGTCCCACATTAGTCAGTGTCCCACATTGCACTAATCCGCTCTATATGCAATGAATTACTAATGGGCTAATCTATTACATCCTGCCAATTTGCTTTTTCAAACTAAAAGCAGAGGAGTGTGAGTGCACCCTGGACTATATATTTCATAATTACAGTTCGTGGGGCAGTAAATGTAGTTCTCACCCCTCCCCGGTGAGGGCGCAGCAGGCCTGAATGTGCCACTGGTGGTCTTTCACAGAGGTAAGCTGGAGGCTCTGGGAGATTTCAGCCACAGACATGCAGCCTTTCACATCCTGCTTGTTGGCGAAGATCAACAGCCCTGCCTTTCTTAAATCCTAAAGAGCACATAGGAGAGGGTAGGGAAACAAACAGCCGTATTAATGTATATGTGCGAATAAAAAAATTCACGTAAACACATCATGAAAAAATTGAAAAAAAGTCTGAAGGTATGGTTACGCCTGCATGTATATGAAATGTAGCTGCACGCTTAATTTAAAGCAGCACTGAACTGATTTCACACATGAACTTTAGTTGACTCAAAAACAGCAACTACCCAGCCTGTGAGAACTGTTTTATAATGTTTTCTGTGGTTGTAGTGGGAAATGCTTCAAGTGTAAAAACAAAAATAAACCCAGATGATGCCATTTGGTTTGTATGTAAGGCATTATTAAGTTGCATTCAGGGAGCTATTGCAATTTGATCTATGCTAAGTCACAACATTTCAGCCTCTGCTCTTCATTCTTTTAAATCTGTCTCTTGTCAGTCCCTGAACTTTCTAAATCAGTGAAATATCCCTTTAAGGATGTGAGTGACAGATGGAATTTATTTAATTATGTTCAGATTACAGAGCTGTTCTTCCTGTTTTTAAAAACAATGCTAAAAGCAGCGTGAGCAAATGTTCTGATTTAACAGTTGTGCTCGTCTTGTAATCAGTTATTTTTTATATGAAGAGACCCATCAATCAATTTGAGTGTGACAGCAGGTTCTGTATGTTACGGATGGCTACACCTTTTGTTTACATTTATATAACAAACTGTGCCTTTAAAATTTAAAAAAAAATCACTACATCAGATAGCAAACAAATGCTGCAAAGGTAGGAAATGTATATCTATAAAACATAATGTATGGCTAGAGATGTTATTAACCTTTAATATAAATGGATACTTATTAGAATAAAATGTTTTGATGGTGGTTTTACTTTCAGTTTTCCTGATACTCACTTCGTGTGCGAGCATTCTGTAGAGTTCCTCTTTGGTCACTGAGATTCTTTCTCTGTCTGTGCTGTCCACCACCACAATTACAAACTGGTTGGAAGAGATGGAGAGAAATCATAAGAGCAAAGTTAGAATGGCAGAAAATGAATATGAATGCATTTCATTGCATAAACTTATTGACAACAATAAACTAAACTAACAACATTTTTACTTGGAAAGCTTGGTAAGAGTTGTAGGTAGGGCTCATTCTGGATTAACTGATTAACTGTTTGGTCTATGAAAGTTCAGAAAATTGAGAAAAATGTCAGTCACAATTTCTGAGAAACCAGAGTGATTTTATGAAATGCCTTAGTTTACTGTAATGTGAGACATGGAAAAATTCATATCATTGAGAAGCAGAGCCTGTTAGATTTATAAGTCCACATACAGATATGATGATGTTGATGATTAGCATAACACATTTTAATGGGAACACAAAAGCTTACATCACATTCTGAGAAAAAAAAACCTGATGCACTACCTATAACTCACTCCGCTGTTTGCTTTCAACAGATGCCGATGGATATGACATGTTACATTTCATATAAAACCTGACAAACTTGAACTCCAAATATGCAGTGTAGCGCTGAGTCAGCGTAACCAAGTGTTACCTCTGTGTTTGTGTAGTATGTATTCCATGACGACCTTAATGACTCCTGGCCGCCGATGTCCCACATCAGAAAGTGGGTGTTGTTGACCACGATCTCCTCCACGTTGCTCCCGATCGTAGGTGAGGTGTGCACCACCTCGTTCATTGAACTGTTTCGGGAAGGAGGTGATAAAAGGAAAACATTTAAAAGACATTTGGGATGATACAAAGAGATAAAACTGTGAGCTGATGGTGCAAAATTTGTATACTCACAACTGATAAAGAATGGTGGTCTTGCCGGCATTGTCCAGGCCCACAATGATAACTTTGTGCTCTGAAAGGCAATAAAAGACACTTGGGTTCACAATGGATTCACAGAGCTCACAATGGCACCAATATGTGGGCTAAGTGAGGGTGACTGACTGATGTGCGACTCTTATGCCAACAGGGCCAGCTAATCTGTTAAAAAGATGTCTTTGGATGCGGCGCCGCATTGTGGGCTAGGAACAATGGACGACACTGTCCTTCGGTACTGAGATTGTCTAGCATCAGTGAGACATTGTGGAGCAGTGTGCAGTCTACTTTGACAGCGACGGATGAGTCAGCGGGTGGTCTTTAAACTTGTGTAATCAGACTGAACGGAGCAGCGGCAGCAGCCTTGAAGATCTTACGTACAAAAAAAAAAAAAAAAAAGCTTCGACAAGATGTGCCAATTAGAGGTGAAGTGCGATCTTGACAATAACTACACAACAGTGAAGATGTCTTTTTAAGAAGTATAACGACGCAAGATTGTACCGCTAGAGAAATCAAAGTGCTGGTTTCACTTCTCTACGTCTTTTTTTATTTTTTGCTCAGCTTCAAACATCAAATGAGAAACTTAATTAGGGTGCCATGTTTCAGATCTTGTGACAGATGAGGAACGATTGCACGGACCGATGGGTAATTGAGACAAATCACAGCGTGATGGTGAAAGAGCCCGAACTAGCGGTGGCCGCCTCTCTCTTACACCTCTGTCTGTGTGTTCAGTGCATGTTTTAAAAAGTGCGGTTTATCGGTGTATCTTTATGTTTGGTCTACGGGTCAGGCCGCGCGACGAATGCACAAAGGTATGCAAGTATGCTCGCACTGAGGAAGTGTTTGGTCTGCTGCTGATAAGAGCTTACAGGACTCCAAAAGCTGAATTAAGGATATTGTGTAAGCTTCTTTTTAAGGGGGAGGGAGGTAATTTAGTTTTTTTTTTTTCTTTTTACAGTTTGTGAGTTTGAATTAAAAGTTAAAGTCTATCAAAATTCCTGGTTACTGTTTTTTTTTAACACCACAGTGGTTTCAAAGGTTGTAATCTTGTTTCTTTTTTCTCACTTGTGTAACACCATGCAAACCTACTGTAGTAAATAGGTCTTTCAACCATTCTACTGTTATACTGCTGGTATACCTCTTTACAGCTGCGCGTTACAGCCAAGTCATCCAGACAGACGTGAGGCCCAAAGTGTTTTAGGAACTTGGGAACACACACACACACA
>JANJYP010139101.1:0-21486 GCA_024605115.1 Rastrelliger brachysoma
TGATGTATCTTATTCATGTGCAAAAAGAAAGTCAGCTTGTGTTGCAATTTCTTTTTGTCTGGTCAAAGATGGACACTGAAAGTTGACTTCAGTCTGAAGCCAATGCCCTGCCCATGTCTGCATTTAGCCCTGTCCCAGAGAGCCAGTGCCCGTTCCACTGGTCAGCAAAGGCCTCAGACGCTGTGAGAGGTGACGGCGGTCAGACTGAGGTCAGGCAAACTGTAGCCATCTGGGAGAGCACAGTCCCATGTGTGCCAGCATCGCCACATCACTGCCAGCCATGTGTAAGGATAAAGCCATTCATCTTTCATTTTCGGCTTGTGGTATTTTCATGAGAAACCCTTGAGTTTACAGTATGTGTAATGGCCCACTGCAGTCACGAAACAAAGCAGCACAATAACAAAAAGAGTGCTTCCTTCCTTCTCCTTTCTCGCTCTGTAAAGAAAACCTCCTGTTCCAAAATTTATGAAGAGAAAACACAAGTAATTAAGGTGGAAGACCTCCCAACACATTCATTGGCTTCTAACATGCTACTATGTGGACTAGGGTTTCTCCTGCTCCTTTTCATCCCCTTCTTCCTGAACAAAAACATAAAAGCAGATTATAGCACTCAGGTGGAAATCATTAAGCAGGAATGCAGGTAAGAGTGAGATCCCTTTATGTGTTTGGGTTTTTAGTGCAACTGAAAAGTGGATCAAGAGAATTATATGGAAAAATGTGTGTGTATGTGTGTGTATGTAGGGGGGGGGGTGAGGAGAGAATANTTTGTTCCTGTTGCCTGGAGTTAATTCAAATGCTTTGGAAGCTGTGATGGAAGACATATGGAGATGATTGGTTCAGATTAGAGAAAACTGAGCCTGGCCACACAGACTGAAGAAGCCTCTGTCATTGGGAGCTCGCCTCACAGGAATGCCTGCATGGACCCACAAAACATCAAAGTCTCTAAGCAGACAAAAGGCTGAGGCATTAGGACAAGATCACGATCATCAAATTAACAAATAAACCAGAACTGGTAATAAGAAAAGCTTGATCATTCTGAGTAACACTTTAAAAACATTGTTAAAAGTGTGCTACATTTGTGCATATTTTGTGAATATTAAAAAAAAATACTGATCAATATCAGGTGCTCTTAAAGAAACATTGTAAAATTCACAACAGGATAAATGTGGAAACGTGCTATGACAGTGTTAAGAAAATGCAAAGAAACCACTTCTAATTTATTTTCATGTTGCTTCCTTTGCAGATGTTCTACCTGGACTTCCTCTATACATTATGTGGAAAGCATGGTGTCTAAAATCTCATGGGAGCAGGGGAGAATTTCTGCGCTGCGACACGATTTTGGCAGGCCCATTTGATACCAAGACATACCACAGCCAAGTTTCAATAAACACAGAACCTGACCCACGGAGCTCAACAGCACTCATTGTCCCTCAGTGGAAATGGGGAGATTGGATTGTTGTGTTTATTGATGTGTTTACTTAAGGCTTTCAGCGAAAGTTCATGTTTTTGTCAGTCATACTAATTCTTCTGGAAGGTAGCTGTGGCATTTGTCTTTTAGCTTTGAGTAGTAAAGTAGTTCAGGTCAAAATCGTCCTGTTTAGCTTCATGCATATAGGTTGAACATGTTCTGCAGAGCACTTAAAAGGCATCATAGGCTAATTATGTCCTGATAAGTCTCTTCAATAAATTGTATGTTAACCACACATCAAGATGCTATCTGATGCTGTCAAAGAGAAAACAGTAGAGGAAAGTGAGGGTGGAATCCACAAAATTCCAGAGAGAGACGTGACAGCAAGGCCAATGTGAGGACAGACAAATCTTTCATTAGTGCCTGCCTGTCTAATGAGTCATTCCTTTGCTACCAGGTGGGGTGACCCTCACTACACTCCCCACAAATACCCCTCCATTCTTCCCTCTGTGTTTTCTTTTTTTTTGTAGCCCACCGACCCCCTTTCACATCCTCAGCAGGGTTTCCCCACACTCAACACCAGTGACACAGATGCTTGGTGGAGCGAAGAGTAGGGTAAAAGCATGTAGCCATTCAGCAGATGAGACAAAGCCCTGACACAGATATAAACTACAAGATCAACAACTGAAGAGGGTCTGGTCTGGGTGCACCCTGGCCAGCTGTAACATAGTTAAACCAAGTTATGGTAACTGCTGACAGAAGTGAGAATGGCCTTTAACATTCTCTCTGTGACTCTGTAGGTGAAAGCTTTTCAATAATCTCTGTATATAAGAGCGGGAAGGAGGTTGGGTCAGGCCCGTTCAACATGTGTTACTTGGCAGCTGCTACAGCCAAACAGCTTTTCTTACTGCAGTAAAAACCAACCATGTGCATAAAGATGCAGGACCAGATGCTTTAAGAGAAAGATTTGAAAGCTCAAGTCTATATGTTCCACTATTGACCATCACATATGCACACATATGCTGCAGTTCTCTTTTTTAATACCCTGTGATTTTTATCTTTTAATGTCTAAAAAGCTCCACAAAGCCAAAATGCTTTTGTCAATTAAGACTTTATGACCCTTAAAATCAAAACCGTTTCATTTCATGTATTGCAATTAAAAGAGATTTTTTTTAAAGTCTTTTTTCTTTCCTGGAAAATTTTCTGAACAATGACCTCAGTGACTCTCTGCTAACCTACTTCTCTCCCCTCTTACTCTTTCACTCCTCTTGGCTGTCTCTCTGCCTCTCACTTTCTCTGCTCCTTCCTATTCTCAACAGCCTGACACGTGGGGAAATACGCCACTGCAAACTCTGTCCAATAAACACAGTTGTGCTGAGACCACATCTATTTCAGACTTGCCTCTAGGAATAGGAAGCAGACCGATGTGGAGGCACACACAGCTGTGACAGTACACCTTCTCATTTCCATACTGGCCACACTGTGAGTGTACTTCATGGAAAAAAGCTCTCCCGTTTCATATAGTCTTTCCGTCAAAACACGTGGTTTGTGCACAAGTGTGCCTCTCTCCAAATCCTGTCTTTTTCTATTATTCCCAGGATAAAGTGTGTTTCCTCCTGTCTCCTCAGTAAGAAGGAGGTGCACGTTTGACACCTATCAATCAGTGGCTTAGGTAAGAACACAATCTAGTTAACCTGACATCCAGTCTAATGAGAGAAGGCTCCTGTTAGTCATAGATAGATCATGTAAAAACACATTTGAGTGTGGAAGTGTGAGGCACCTGATGTTTAGATTTTACAAAACATTACTGTTCTGTGAAAAACACGAACAGTATATTGTATAAAAAAACTGAGTGCATCCCTGATCATTATCACATTAATACAATTCTTTTTGCTTTTAGACAAAACCCAAGAAAAATGAAGCCAGTTAATAAAAACACAGCCTGACTAATTAAATCATAACGACAGGTCCATATTTAAGAACAAACTGCAGCAAAAGTCAGCACACACTTAATTAATGAGACTCCGTTCTTTTATTTTTCGATATCTGGTTTTATTGCCTTTATTTTTGATGAGAGGTTTGATCCTCCTGGACATGAGTCTGGCACAAACCTGTGGTGAGACTTTCTGTCTTTGCTGGAGGGGTTTTGTTGCTCTACTTTACATTTTAAGTACTCCAAAGGTGTTCTTTTAGGTTCTAGTAAGAGGACATACTTGGCCAGGTCAAAGTTTTCACTTTAAAAACTGTATGTGGGAGCATTTACATGCTGGAAATTTCCTCTTGCCCAGCTCTTTTATACTGGCAGTCATCTTTTCTTCGAGTATTGCGAGTATACAAATTTGCATTCATAGTGCTATCTATAAATGTTATCTGCCCTACACCTTTTGCACTCATGCAGCCCCATATCAGCACAATCCCACCTACGCATTTCATGCTCAGCACTATGCAGTCATTGTGGTAGTCCTAGCCAGGTCTTCGCCAAACAAGGACTGATCCAAACAAATTTATTTTGGTTTCATCTGACCAAAGAATGTGCTGCCAGTATTCATCAGGCTTCTTTTCATGTTCTTTGGCAAAGTTTAATCTCACAGTTTTATGCCATTGTGTGAGCAATGGTTTTCTTCTTGAACATCATCTATAGAGGCTGACTTCATGCAATGTTGTTTGTATCGTCTGAGCAGTCACTGAAACACCAATTTCCACAAATAATCCATGTGCCAAGTCAGACATGCTTGTCTGTCTGTCTGCTTTTCAATACTAGGCTGTATAAATACTGAATTGTGTGCACTGTATTTCTGAGGATGGCCACAGCACTTTCTGTTATTGCTAGTATGGGTGAGTATGAGTACCTGCTGCATGTTTTCTGTTCAGTAGCTTACTGATGATCTTGTGACCTCACCTACCTTTATTGAACTGAGATAGTTGCAGTGTTATTTTATTGTATAGCCTTCTTCAGGCAATTAGTCTTAACACAAAGTCACAGGGATACTCAGTTTTGTTGCTGTGAGGTTGTAGCATATCTAACATTGTTTGTATTTTAAATAAGACCATATACCCAAAACTACACCCTAAAAATGCTACAATTATTCTAAGACAATGCAATAATGAATTATTTAACAGTTGAGTTATATTGCACAGGGGTGAATGATTTAGTATTCCTTAATGGGTTGAAAAAGTTCACTTACTTTTTGGATCAAATTCATCTAAAACTCAAAAGATTATCAGAAAAAATGTGTTGTCACAGCTGAAAACAGATGTTTTTTGAGATTGATTTTTACCATGACAGTAATGAAAAGCAATATTTGAATCCCTGGCAGTAAGTACAATGTGCTTTACTTTGCATATAACCTGAAGGGAACATGCAGTATTTGAGGTTCATAAAAGTGCATGGTAGCTGTCACAACTGGCCTTTACCTGGAATAAAATCAGCACTTGGGAACAGAACTCAAAGTTTACCAGACAGAATATATGTATGAGAAAGACTTTACTGCTTCAAGTGGAGCAGATGATTGCACAATTATGGACAAACCTCACAAGAGCCAGATATACAGACACCAATAATAGCCCTGTTTTTCTCATGTAGCCTATGCTGTAATACCTCCCAACATCACTCAGTTCTTGGCTGTGTGAAGTTCATGCATTATCTTTGATCCAGAGCTCATGAATCTCTTTGTATTGTGTGTAATCTTTCTTTTGTGTACTGTGAAGGGATTTTTAATTAACCCGTGCAGGGCTTACAATGAGGAACTTATCAGAATGTCTTTATTCCTTTATTTATCCCTGTAAGTTATGCACATTTCCACTTTCTATATATCGATATTGTAATGTTTGATTGTTGTTTATCTGTCTTATAAGGCTACGTTGGGTCTTTCAAAGGCACCTCTAAATAAAATGCATCATTATTATGATTAAAATGCTGTCCTGCTTTAAATGGATGAAAATAAAATGGACTGCATGTGATATTCTGTAATCATGAACATCAGTTACCTTGACTTTCTTGGCCTTGTATGAGTGCCCTGTCATGTCAGATTGTTGCACCTTGGCACTGGTTTTGCTATGCCAGGCTTGGTGTGAAGTGTGATCTGACTGCTAACAGGTTGCAGATTCTAGGAAAGGGTCAAGTCAACAGCTATTATTGACGATAAAAAAGTCAGGATACAGTGGACTTGTATGAACAGCAAGCTGTAATTAGAAGTATGATATTTCATGCTCATGGTAGATTTACATCTGACAGTGTACTGTAAATATTAAAGATAAAATATAATTACAGTCCAATGAAATATGAAACAGAAGAAGCTGTTTCTTACTTAACTGATAAATATCCCTTTTTGTCAAGGAGGTGTTTTGTTTGGATAGACACTGCTTTATTCAGAGGTGTCAGTGAAATGAATATAATCCATGCTTGGCACAGTCAAGGGACTGAAAGACCTGTTTTGTCCTCTGGGGCCAACTTGTTTGCCCAACTGGAACAAACTCACAATCAACATGACCAACTGCTTTCTCTTCAAAATCCTACATAACAATGCCAAATGACTGATGTGTTTCACTTGTGGATCATATCAGAAATTTCCCAGTCATGTTAGTGCTGGCAGATAAGGATTAAATATTTGCTTGGAAAGCCAAATAAGTACAGTCAACAGCCGCTTAATGGCATAATAAAACTTATTTTCCTACTCTTTTTGTTGGCCGTCTTGTACAAACTGATGGTGAGTACCAGACAAGCAATGTTGCTCAACATACTCCGATCAGCCAAAACATTAAAACCACAGACAAGCAAAGTGAAAAACATTAATTATCTTGTTAAAATAGCACCTTTCAAGGAGTGGAATATATGCAGCAAGGTAAGTAAGTTCTTGAAGTTGATTTATTAGAAGCAGTAAAAAATTAGCAAACATGTAATTAGCAAACAGTAATAACCGGGTCAGAGCCTCTTGTGGGGTGTTTCCGGTATGTAGTAGTCAGTACTAATGCTGGGTAATATGACCACAATCTCACATCCACATCCATAGGTAATTTTATATGCTGATAACAATATCTATCCACCTACCTAAACACTATTGCTGACCAAGTATACCCTTTCATTTCAATGATTTTTTGTCTGATGGCAGAGGCCTCTTTCAGCAAGATAATGTACCCTACTACACTGCAAAAAATGTTTAGGAATGGTTTGAAGGATTGTGACAAAAGGTTTTAAGTGTTCCTCAGCCAAATTTCCCAGATTTCAATACATTGAAGCTGATTGGCTTATGGCCAATCTGATTGGCTGATGGCTGATTGGTGTATATTTTAACTCCTGTCATGGAAAATGCTATTTGAATAGCTGTTTTCTATAGATACACCCTACCTGTCACCTTGTGTACAGTAGGAGGGTCAACTGTCATTTTTCTGTGTCACTGGGTCTCACAGCACCCCTGACATATTTTGACTGGTTTTAATAAATATGGCGTTATAGTGCCCTGAATCATTGTACCACACTGGGCCTGAGTTGGTGAGGAAAAGTTAACTGCAGCAGAAATCCATCAAACTCTTGCACACACACACAAAGCAGACATTAATCCATATTATGTGGAAAGGAGATACAGAGCAACTCCACAAATGTGAGATGAAATGCAAAATACCTCTTTGATAGATTTGAGTGCCCTATGAGATCTCATGTTACCCAAGATAATCTACAAGAGATGGTCCAGTATATTTAAACAGGCTCCTTGTCTACATTTTTCAGCAATACACTGGGCCTCTTGCTTATCATTCATCTATCATGTGTGAAGGTATCTACTGTATTTTCCAAAAACTGCTTTTCACCCATTTGGAGGAAACTGAAGCAGAGTCCTTCCACCATGCCTAATACATAATGAACTAATATAACCATGACCTGTATTGTTTGGATGGGGCTCAGTTTGCAATAATGTTGATGAAAAACTGTTAAGAGTAAATGTCTCTAAAGGCAAGAGTTTCCTAACCTGACTCAACTATGAGTCACACAATATTTAGGTCATATTTTAAACAATTAGCAAATCACATCTCTTCTTTGCAAATGGAAAAGTTGAAATGAAAAAAGACAGCAAACCCATATACTACAGCAACTCCTGGCGACATTTAAACCAAGAGAGACTTCTGATGCTTTATTTATTAGTTTCTCAGTTTGACAATCCAACCAATGTTTTCCCAGAATGACTATTTTGAAAAATATGCATGCTTGGGAAATGAAACACACCCGTATCGCCAATACAAAACAAAGGGGGAAAATTACTGCCTCAATGAAAAGTGAAATGAGAGAAGGTCTGCTTTACCAGTAACGGCTGCCCGTTTTGCAGAAAGACATACCTGGCTTTCAACAAACATGCCCTAGCAATATACAGTAAATCACACTAAGAGATTTTTGAAAACCATCATTAGGAGCCAGTCATGCATCCCTACAGCATGACAGTGTCAAGGTGGGGAGGGATTGGCTGGCACACCTAAAGCACCCTCAATTTCTGATAGGATAAAAAGGCGTTCTGGCTCGCAGCACTACAGAGAATCAGCCGTCTTTTGGCAAGAAAGAATGTAAAGTGTTCTCTTACCTTATTTAGCCAAAGCCAGACATCATATCACAGAGCGTGCAATGGAAAAAAGGGAGCGATATAGCCAAGATTATGGTCTAAAGCTATGAAAAACAATCTGAACAAAACATACCTCCAAGTAATAAAAGATATTCATGGTATGAGGATGACAAGAGGTGTGCATAGCCCGACACTCAAATTATTTAGGGAGGAACCACATGCCATAGGATAAGAGAGTCTTCATATTCGTTTTGTAACAGTGACATGCAGTGATTATATGCCATGTCTTGTTATTACAATAAATGGATTATTCAAAAAATAATTCCAGAAGAATTCAGTTTTCTGCCAAGCGTATCAATATGATGTTATCAAACATGACAAGACACACAGAAGAGTGGTTTAGTTTAGCCATTCTTGTTTATTTTCCAGCTAATGACACATTGGATTCACTAATGATTAAAACAACATTACTCACACTGCTAACACACTCTGATATACCTTTTAATTAGCTTATTGCTGTATTTTGTCAAGTTTTTAATTCACAATCTCTGCAGGACCATTCTCTCTCTCGCTTTGTGTGTGTGTGTGTGTGTGTGTGTTTACGTGAAGATTAGCCATTTGTGTGTCTCCTAGGATGATAGAGATAAGAGATTCCTGGCATTCTTTATAAGGAAAAGTACTGACATATGGGACTGTGAACTAAACGCATTACAGTAAATACAATTTAAGAGAATTTACTCTTTAAATTTTTATGTAATTTTAATTTAACTTTAATTTTCCTTTAAAACCTATCAGTGATTTAAGTGTACCTTACATGTAGTTCACGATTGATGTGTTTACCAGCCTAACCCCTAGAGGTCTCTGTCTGGTGTTTTTTTCCAAGCATTTCTGTGGAGAGCAGAGTTAACAGATTTAACTATCCCCCCAAAATAGGAGGCCAGTGTAATAAAGCTAGAGAAAAAAAAAATGAGAGAAGGACCTTGATCACTGCTTAGCAGGGGGCAAGCTTCATGCATGACTGCAGTTATATCTATGGAAACACAAATGTGAAAAAAAGCTCTTGCATAATTTTGGTAATTGCAGAGGCATTTGGTGTTTGTAATTTCATTCTACTCATTCAAGGGGGAAAAAAGAGCATAGTCCAACCAAAATACTGTCTGGCTGATGTTGATGTTCAGTATATGTTGAGGTATCAGTATATTGGCAGCGTAAATAATAACAAAAAAAACATAAAAGTTTTATAAGCATCCTGTATGTCATAATTCATGCTAAATATAAATTCAAGGGTGATTTTAATTACACCCTCCTCCTCCTCCTCCCAACTTGTCTCAACTGGTTATATTGTGTTGTGTACATAGTGATGTCTTCAGAACATAACTGCCAAACAAAAATAACTGAAAAAACAAACAAAAGTGACTGTGTTTGGAGTTTGCATAATGCCTTTTAAAACTGGAGTTTTTATGGTAGGGAGATTTTTTGCCCCACTGGACACAGAGACCACGATGGATTGTAAATCTTAAGACTTACCCAATTTTTCTTTAACCTTGATTGACCATTGCCTATCAGATTTAAGAGCTATATCTTGAAAATCATTTATAACTTCATATGACCCATACATGTATCTATGCTTGTTCCTTCACCCAACCTTTTGAAGATACTTCTGAGTTTCTTGTGGGGTGGATGCTATTAGGGTCTGTGTGAGACAAGCCAACAGGCAACAGCCCTGCACATTCACACCATAACAAGTTCAGACACCTTAGCCTAACACCCTGGTACCAGATTCAAGCTGTTTGATGTTTTCACATTAAGCAACTCCCTCCTACTTCAACCCTGTCTTGACCCTGTGCCAGTTTCGCCAAAACTTTTTCAAGCACACCTGGTAGTGGTTACGCTCAATCACAGCATAATGCTCCTGAGTGCTGGTACAGAAGACGAGAGGAACTTGACAAAAAGGTGTTCTCATTAACACATCTATATAATGTACTGCATTTGAAAAATATGGATACATGTATATAAGTGAATGCCCTTTAAACTACATGCTTTATTTATTATGTGCATTTTATCCAGCTACTTTGATTTCATGTGAAGTAAAACTGGACCTAATGTAAATGTAGCCAGAACACCTAATTGTCACACACCGTATTATATATTATTTTTCAGATCCTCAGTGAGAAATAATAGTCCAGAAAAAAAGATTTGACCCACATGCTGACAGTGGTTTTTTGTGACAAAGATTAACAGGGGTTCGTCATTATAGAATAGGGGTGAGGTTCAACTAACAATTTGCTGCACCTGCTGAGGATTGTTGACAGTTAAAGTACTTCACCACAGTGGAGCAGGATTAATAGATGATGTCATTCCACAGATTCAGATCAAATTTCACATTTAACATTATTCCAAATTCCAGGAACCACCCTCACTGTTTACTAATAACAATAACAACAGTCAACTTTATATAGCACCTTTCAAAACAGTAATGGGGTGCTTTACAGAACAAGATTGATTTTTATTGATTTTATGTTGTTTTGCATGTTGTTTAATACCCTCTATAATGGGATACACACCATCAAATTTGTAAAGGCCAAAAACAGTCTGACTAATTACCGTAATCGCAGTTGCTGTGCAGATGGTTTTATATGGTAGAGGCACTCAGGGCTTTCGGAAGTAATGGAAATGGACCATGAAGGACACAGGTTTTACACACACTCTGGATTGAGATTGCAAGAGAGTTGATCAAAGAGTTTAATAGTCTAACAGAAACAGTAGGTAACAGTGCCATGAAGTTTCACAGATTCGATGATGGAATCAAGCAGGATTTCAGGTAGCCTGTCCCTATAGCCCCCTTAGTAGATAGAGAGTTTGGATGAGACAAGTAGCTGATTATCATAAGCCATATCAGGCTTATCTGTAGTGAATTGAGGTAAGCTATGGAGAGAAAAATAAATGCTAGTGCACAAAACCAAAGTTAATATGTGATGTTGTCATAAAAAGCTACTATTAGGACCCAATGTTAGCACTTAGATTTATACAGAGGCTCTGCCTCGGTGCCCACTGTGATGATTTGATTGTGTAGTGGTATTGATGCACAGATGTAAAGCTTCAGTGGACAAGATGCAAGGACTTATTAAAGGTTGTTTTCCAAAATCCCTAGTTGTCTTCAAGGCTGAAAAGGGTGTCTGACTAGACTATGCTTGGCTCTGATCTGTTTCAGACAAATGTGTACATTTGGAAATGCTGGACCTGGCCAGCTGGATTCCATAAAGGCCTCAAAGCGACCATTACACCCCAGAAAACCATGGCACTTAACCAGCGGACTATATAACCTCTATATATTCTAAATATCACGTGATTAGAAAGAGGGGAGGTTAGATAAGCAGTACAGAATATACCACACAAATACAGACCTACAAACACAAGCTGTGTTTGGATTGAGAACAATGTTGGTTTGTGAATGAATGCTATGATTTGCATACTTTTGAAGTATGAAGAGGAAGAAAGAGCACATTTTGCTCAATGACTAAAACAAACATTGAAACATTCCTAATGGGATCCAGAGGGGGAAACAGACATGTTTGTTTATATGTCAGGATAATGGCTGTGCTATTTTATTTGGTCTCATTCAAGTGGACTGTTGTTGATATGTTTGATCACGGGGCAGGGAGAATTTGATTTTCAAATGTGTTATCGCTTTTCTAAATTTTCCATGATTAAACATAGGGTGGTTTGATAACCGTACTTGAATATACCACTGAGACTAGTCACAAACTAAAATTAAAATATTAATATATATAAAAAATATTTTCAAATGGGCTTCATTAAATTTTCAGATCTCAGTGCATGCATGATTTGTAAGATGACATTTTTTTTTAAAAAGTCAGATGATATCTTTAGTGGCAAGAATTCACTGCTGTAGTGTGCTGAAATTCCCAGAAATCAATTTGTAGTCAAACAGTGCAGTCATGCAGGGCTGCAGCATCTTTGTTTTGTTTTCTGTAGCAAGCTCCTGGTCTTTTCTACTGCAGCACAACTAAACTGTTTCAGTAACAGTTTTGGCCAATGAGCCATTGTTGGATGTTAGCACCTAATATTTACAATGGCTACCAGTTTGAGTGATGATGGCACTTGTTGAAAAGTTAAGAGCTCACTCAAGTTAATGCACTTCATTCTAATGAGGACATAATGTCATGGAAATCCATCCAATAGTTGTGGAGTCACTCAAAATCACAAATACAAACCTCATTATAGTGCTAGATGAAAAGTCATAGGAGAAATAAATACTAATGACGAAAGTCATTAGGATTTATAACTTTGGCACTGTAAACATCTGCACCAAACCAAACACAATCCATCCAAAGGCTGTTTCATTAATAAAATAAAATAAGCCAAACTCAAAAATTTATTGTCTTGGAATCATGATTGTGGATACAAAATGTCTAGTTCTGGACATATTTTAGTCAGGATCAATGTGGTGGACTGATCTGACATTGCCATACCCAGAGCTACTCTGCTAGAGTAGATACAAATTAGTTTTGTGCACATCAATATGTCAGAGACTTATCTCAAATATAACTTTAATAATAATAATAAACATTCATTGGTCAACATCTAATTATCCTCTCAAGCCATGACATAAAAGTCAATACTCACAAGCTTCAATAACCACACACCACTTACTGTGCATACAGAAATATCCAGGTAGATTGCTACTGAATCTGAAATATGACATTTAATCTAATGACAGAAAGTCAGATATCATATAAAAATAAAAATATTCAATATTCTTTGTATATTGGTAGGGGGGGGGGGGGATAACAGAAAGTATTACTTGTGAATGAACAAAAGTGAAAATTATCTCCTCATTTCGAACTATGAACTGATCGTGTCACAAGTACATTAATAATTAACGACTTATCAACATCTGGTACCAATTCAAATAGACCCAACACATAAATAAGAAAAAGGGCCAGTAACATTTTCCCACTGGAGAAACAGCTCCATGCCACTGGCTTTTCTGCTTCAAAACGTGACCTTTGACTCCCTGATATCAACAGCTCCTGTAGACCAACTGCCTCAAGAGCTAATTGTCTCCTTTAAAAAAATACACTGTGTTTAAGGATCTGTGGGGAGACCCCCCAACCCTGACCCCCACTCTGCCTAAGCCCAGTCATTTGTTACTAATCATGTTAGGGAGTTTTTACCCCCCACATCTTATCCTCAACACTGTAAAGGTTTAATTTAAACAGTTTGATTCAGCTTCTTTGTGAGATAGCCAAAGTAATTCCCCTAGAGGCATCGTACCAAATGTTAAGACTGTCAGTTTTACATTTTGATTTGAGGCACTGCCTAGATCTGATAATCTAATACTGGCAAATGTGTCCTGCAGCCACCTAAATGCAATATCCTGCCAAATGACAGGTCTCTCTGATTTAGAAACAATTCAGGTGTTTAAGAATAGCTCTGTTTACAAAGGTCACAGACTTAAAACGTAATATGAAACTAGAGAAGGGTCAGGAGCAATCCTAAGACTGCTGAGCTTCAATTTGGGAGACTCGTATGGAAAGGCTGCTTGCATGCGTCCTCTCTTTCCATGTAGTCTAAATGCAATCAACAAGTTTGTAAACCCTGAACTTTATTGAAATATGATTTCTACGGTAACAGGAGGGTGATGTGCAGATCTGTAGTGACTACAGAGGTATAAAGTTGTTAGTTAGCACAGCATGAAGTTATGGGAAAGAGTAGTGGAAGCTAGATTGAGAGGCCAGGTGATGATTAGTGAGCAACAGTATGGTTTCATGAATGTTGATAATAGGTATAGAGAAGGTTGAAAAGAGTTGTATTGTGTCTTTCTGGATTTAGAGAATGCATATGACAGAGAGAGGAAATGTGGTATTGTGAAGTTAGAAGTGGCACAGAAGGATATGTGTGGCAGTGGTGAGTGTGCGATTTGAAAGATGGATGGGTTCAAGGTGTCAAAGGTCAGCTCTGAGCCATTTCTTTTTTGCAATGGTGATGGACAGTTTGACAGACAAAATCAAGCAGTAGACTCTGTGGACTACAATGTTCATGGATGACAATGCTAGAGTTGAAAGTCTAAGATTTTCATTGAGAGTGACAAGGATGTACAGGATTAGGAATGAGTAAATTAGAGGGGCAGCTCATTACTGACAGGATGGCTTAGAGACAAAGTAAGAGGTGAGATTGAGATGGTTTTAACATGTGTAGGGCAGAGATGCTGGTTATATTGGGAGATGGATGCTGAAGATTGAACTGCCAAGCAAGAGGAGACCAAAGAGGAGTTAAGATATGTTAAGATACAGAGGATAGGAAGAGATGGAAAGGGGTGGTCTGCTGGGGTGACCCTCAACAGAAGCAACCAAAAGAGGAAAATGTAGTCTTATATTGGGAATTGAACCACCTCCCATATCTTCATGGGTATCCATTGACCTTGATAATCTGTTTTTTACCCTTTCAACTTTGTGTTAACATAGCCACTTGAAACCACAAAATGTCTCTATATCCTGTGACTCTCCCTAAAACAAGCATTTACATGAATATAAAGAAAGCTGTCTCCCCTGCTGTCCATGTCAAAATGTGTATAATTGCATCTGAGAAAATGCTTTGTGTTTGCACTGCGGGAGGACAAGTCTGTACTTACTATGTTGTTTTTAGCTTGTCTTAATGTCTTCCATGTCTGGGCCTATTTGTCCTTGGGCTGACTGGACCACATCAGTGGGAAATGAGGAGAAGAAAAGTGAAGTCTGCATGTGTGTGACAGCTGCGAGCATGGTTCACATGGCCACTGTGGCCCACTCTGTCACACCAGCCAACAAATGCTCAACTGTAATTAGCAGATCCATGGTGAGATTTTTATTTCAGTTGGTGTTTGTTTGTGCCTTATTCTTGTCTCTGTATTTAATGTACATAAATAAGGGCAGTGTATGCAAATGATGTCACAGAAATACTTTAATAATAATGCCATATTTGGTTTATAATGCATTTATAAAAACGTAATCCATCCAAATCCTTCTATACCTGATTATCCAGTTCAGGATCAGAAGGGGCTGAAATCTATCCCAGAATGAACTGGGTGAGGCAGGCAAACACTGTGAACAGGTTGCTGGTCCATCACGAGGCTAACACAGACACTCACATTCACACCTGTAAGTAGTTTAGAGTTTCCCATTCATCTGACCCAAATATCTGCTTCCAGAGGGAACCCACACTAGCAGAGAGAACAGAGAAAGGCAACACTCAGCCTGGGATGGGATTCAATCCTGTACATGTTTCACTGCAAGTTGACAGTGCTGACGCTACATTTTGTAAGTTTCTGTCAGCATCAATACTGTCTATGAGATTTGCAGCTACTGTAAATAATTCATAAGCATCATGTCAGCCAAAGTCCATTGTCCAAGTAAACTAAACAAATGTGATACTACTTTGACCATGTACATTATTTTGGCAACAGCAATTTCTAAATTTTGATTGGATGGTAAAAGCGTTTATGATTTTTTTTTAAATAAAATGGTAAAGAGTTAAATTGTCCCTCCAATTACAAAGAGGTGAATGCCCAGTGCAGTGGAACACTGGAAAACTAGACAATGACAGAGGAAATATGCATGTATTCGTTAAAAGAATAAACATATACATTTGCCTGACAAAACTATACTATTTATAAGAATATCCAACAGAGATCAGAAGCAAATGACAGACTTGTGTATTCTTCAAAGGGATGGAAACATACCAAACATGTCCACCCACAGTAATTTGTGACCATAACAGTATAACAAACAAACAATAAAATGAGTAAAAAAATACTAGTATCATATTTATTACATGTTCAAAAGCCCTAACAACAGCAATAAACTCACAGGGAGCAAAGCAAAGGGACATGAATTAAAGTTTGTGTGAATACAAAGGCTGGTAGCTGTGATTGGAGCCAAAAGCAGCTTAACAGTGCTTTGCTTGAGAGCTGTGGAAATGTTTGCCACTCAGATTTCAGTTATTTGTTTGCACTTTTGTTTGTTATCTCTTAACAACTGATAATCAGTCACTTGGGATGAGGCATTTTTAAAACTGAGTTTAAGTAGCAATACTGGGTGTGGAGTCTGAGTTTGTGTCCTATCATTTCCCCTCTGGACACTGCTAACTTTTCCAAACAGCTGTCTTAGTTCATATGACTAAAGCAAGATAAAAGTCTCTCATAACACTGTGAACCATGGGACATAATCATCTGATTTTCCTGACCCATATTTTTGTATTGTTGCATTGTTTTGTCCCTAAAGTGAAATGCAGGGGTGGGGGTAATTTATTTCCATCTGCTCATTTGTTGATTTACTGTATATCTTGGGACATTTCTCATCACTACATTGCTCTACTTGAAATAAATCCCTTCCAATTACAGGTCAAGTTAAGGTGACAGATTTATGATCAGCTGGCCAAGAGGTGGACTGAATCATTCCTAGGTGATGACATGTTCACTTCTACCTTGTGTTTTTGCTGTTGTCAAGGTGATGACCTGATAATGGAGAGGTATACAAAACTGGAATCACCACATGAAAAGGACATTACCTTTGAAGTAACCAAATCACAGTTATACAGGTTGCTACTAAGTGTGGTCACATACTAATATCAATTACCAGTGTGTCAGTGTGAAGTTTGACAATCAACAGTTTAATATGTGACTTTTCAAAGTACCAGTGAGGTATGTCTAACAGGTCATAACATCAGTCCCCAAAACTCACAAATGATTTAATATAGCAAAAGGAATCAACTGGAGGAATACTTCCTAGAAATGTGTACAAACTGCATCAACCACAGCAAAAGTTGGAGAGGTATAGATACACATTTAAAAGAAAAGTTGCTCAATACCAAGAGAGAATGACCTAACATTAGCATAACAGCTTCCAGAGATGATATTAACAGTGTTATACTGCTATTTGGAAGGTTAACATGCTATAATGTAAACTGTGGAATAAGGGGCACAAAACTGGCATTCCAGATTACTGGAAAAAGTAGGGTTAGGGTTAGGGTTAATCGTTTTCACCCTTCTCCTACATGCAGATCAACGTGGTGGATCTGTAGCCAATGTATTGTTTTACTATAAGTTCAAGAAACTAAATGTTTCTTGAACTTACAAACTCCTTTCATGTCATAAATGACCAAAGGCATAAGATACTGAGATGTTATTTATATACTGTTATGATATCTGTGTTAAAACTTGAGGTGAATGTATGTGAAAATGTTCTGGGAAGTCCACCCATTTCATAGCCACTGTTGCTAAGGTAGTACAGTTTTTGCATGGGTTGTTTTGCAGGCATGCTTACATGTTTTAGTTTGGAATTGGGCTTGCGAATGCACAAATGTATTTGCGAAGGTTTACATTCCAAGTAAAGAAGACTACTACTATTTTTTCTTTACATAGCCTGCCAAAGCACAGGAAATTGGCTGAGACATAGCTATTGGAAGTTGTCCAATCAGAACAGAGTGGACTCATCGATAAAGGGGCTATGGTAATTGTGATGTTATATGTTTAATTTATTAACTGAAATATTAATATACGCATGAACATTTTAAACTAAGCTTTCCTTCTTCTCTGGGTGACTAGCAGAGGCAAATTAAAGGGTCTATTATTCTTATCATCACCAGAACAAGCACTCCGTGTCACTTGATCTGCTTGCATAACTAAAATAATCACATCAGCTGTGCTCATAATACATATATATATAATATTCTCAGCTAGATAAAAGTAGTAATGAAAGACTGACCTGGATAATAACAGAAGGGCTTTGTTATTTTGTCTTATGGAGAAGAGCTGAGCATCAGCAGGGTAAATAGCTGTTTGGAGATTTCACCACAGGCCATGTGCAACAGTATTTTTATCTCAGGGTTTTACATGTGCTTATATTTATATTTAGTATTGCCTTCTTTACTTTAACTGATGACTCATTAAGAGTTTGCAACGGTACTAATTTATTTTTTGATCTAACCCAAATATTCTGGGTGTAGACAGGTCTCAATTTCCTCTCACATACGTACAGCATCCACCAGCTGTGTCAGCTTTCTTCAGCTGATCAGTTTAGAAGCATGCTCTATGTTTAGCGAGCAATTCAGCCACTAATAGTTTATGGAGATGTGTGATGGCACTCTGCAGCACCTCTACTACCTGCTGAGAGTTTGTCTTCATATCCCCAACTAAAATGAAAAATCTATTTACTGATGTTTTCAGTATTACGTAAGACTACTGTATCTGCACTCTTATCCTGCGCCAAGGTGTAGCACAAAGTTGCTTATACTGCTGTTCATGCAGTCACTAACAAAGTGTTTTCTCATTGCCTGGATCATTTTGTACTTTCGTGTGCTAAGAGCTACTGTATTTTACCACCCATTATCTTGTGACATGAGAGGGAATCAGGTTGATGGCTCTATGTTTGTCCAAGGAATTTCAGTCATGTTCAGTAAAGCTGAGAAAAAAGGGGTGAGACAGGAGAAGCAATTGAGATCTATCTTTAATTGTATTTATGTCTATACATGACAATGATATATATAATCAATATGTCTTTGTCTTTGGGTTTTGAGACTAATGCACACCAAAACACACCAAAGGACAACAACAAATGATGGATGACAACAATAAAAGTTGATTAGATAAAAATTGGTATAAATAATAAAATATTGCAAATCTAAAACATTACCATTAAAACCCTGACTAAATGGATGGATTTTTAACTAATATATAAAAAATACCCATATTTGCAGCTACTCTCAGATCCTCTGGAAGGCTATTCCAGTAGTTCAGAGAATAACGGCTGAAAGCAGCATCACCAAATGTTTTTGTTCTGCTTTGTGGAACAGCGAAAAGAGAAGAAACAGAGGATCTGAGGGGCCTTCCTGGCTCATAAAGCAAAAACATAATACCTGGAGCCATTTGCAGCCTTTATAACAACTTCAATTCCCCAAGGAATGCTGTAATACAAGTCCTGAGCTATGTGTATGAGGAAGTTTGACCGTGAAGGTGTTGGAATTCATGAAACCACTCTTGAATTTGTTTAGCAGGTGTATGGGGGCTTTGCCATCTCTGAACATGCTGAGAGAACAATGCATGAAAAGGTGCACCTGGTCCTGTAAAAACGCTTCATATTTCTTTGCAGTTACACTACGATGCAGAGCTAACATCAGAGCTAACATAATGCCTGGCATGGCTACGTACATGACATACTGATTAATAATAAGATTAAGTTGAGACAATAATAAGATGTCCAGGTATGTGGTGCATACAGTATGCCTTGGGTAAGAACCGATACCAGACACTTGAGAATTAAACACGGTTTATAATATATAATTTACTTTAGTGTACTTTCATCTGGCACCAAATGAGATGTCCCACTATGTTAAAAAAGTACAAAATTATATTATAGGAATGACAAAAACTATCCAATCAAAAGAAAACAGTAGATCTGATGAGAAACTGCCCGAAAGCTGTATGAATGTTCCATTATACCAGAATCTCTGTTTGTCAAGCCAGGAAATGGCCATGCTGTTTTGATGAGACAAACATCCATAGAAATTCTGCATTTCTGCAGGGTGCTAATTTGTCATGCCCTGCCACAACATGTAGAATGTATAGGAGGCCATCCAATCTCCTACTGGCTCTTGGGGGTCATTATGAAGGGAAAAATCACAGCAATATAGACAGACAGAATGAGATGGATTCCTGCATTAAGTGGATGAGGCCCTCCTCACTACAGGACTTGGGTTACACTACAGTCTACTACAAATATGGAGCTCTTTGTCTCACATTCCCTCAGATTCATGACAAAAAAAAACCCTGGCTGTGTCAGCTACAAGAAATGCCAAATTTTGGACCACCTCCCTTGACCTAAATGCTCAGAGTGCTCATCATGCTCCCCTATGTGGTCTTTTTAAACATGACTGTGGTGTTTGTTGTTTGTGTACGTTGAGAAAATGTGCAGCAAACTACAACACAAACTAACTCGCCTGAGTGAAATCCTGAAACAATCAATATACAGAAACATAACAAGACAGAAAATGTTTTCTGTTTTTGCTACAATTGTATAATACTTTCTTAATTATCAAATGTGGTCCTATTCTCTGCGGATTTCTTCAACTTTCCCTATACTCTTGTAGCACAATGTCTCCATCTTTCCTTAGTAATAGTGAGCCTGGGATGTCTAGCTGACACTGGACTCCATGCTCCTGGGTTTCTGTGGACTCGACACTTTCCAAAGATAACACGGGCCAAAGATTTCCACTCACGGGCAGGCTGAGGCCCTGCTGAGGCAGCCTGTCTGATGGGGAACAGACCAAAAAGAGCTGGCTCAAGACATCTCTTCAGATTCATAGCACTGTACTATGTGATATCCCTTTAAGATCTATAGTTAGTTACTACAGATGAGAGAAACAGGGACCAACAGTGGAAGAGAGAGGCAGATCAATAATGATTAGGGGAAGATGTGTTCTTCAAATGCACCCACAGGATAAAAAAATCAGTCACAGGATACTCAGCTGGTTTGATAACATGATACCAAAGGTTAAGAGTAATAGGGATGTAATCAAATACAAAGAAGGCAAACAAATCAGCTATATTTGTGAAGTCATTTTCTCATCTTCCATAACGCTTCACTCATAGCTCCTGTTGCCCATTAACATATGTCCATAATATATTGTCCATTTTGTATTATTCAGAGGTAAATTGAGATTTCCAGGAAAGGCTTGTCCCTCCGAGAGTGCCTGGAGAGCCCAGCCTGGCGGTGTGCACAGTCATACACCACATGATGTCTTAGCAGGGGAACATTCCTTCAGATCTTTTTCTCTCCCTCTAAAACCATCTTTCTCGATTTAGAAACAGGGGGCACAAAAAGTGGTTTAACGCAAAAATACAGGGCAGTAGATTAATGCAAAATTAAGCCATAAAAAACTGACATATGTGAAATATCCCAGACAGGGAATGAAAAATCATTTCTTCTATTCAGGAATTTTCCACAGGAAGAAATACAGGGGACTGGATTCCACTTAACCTCTTTCTTTTGTGTGCCAATAAAAAAAAGAAAAATTGTTAAAAGTTTTACCATTGCCACAAATTACCATTACCTAACACAATCTCACAAGGAAGCAGGTATCTACAGTATGTCAAAAAGGTAATGTCTTGAAAGGAAGTCAATACAACTCATGTCAAACAGTCTCCTTAAAATATTTTCTTTTCAACTATACCCCACTAAACAGAACAGAGCAAGGCAGAAGACTAAAATGATGTTATGGATTCAGTACTGAATGTAGCTTACAGAAGCTGGGAGCTGGGACAGGAGGGGGTGGTCCTCTAGTCACTCAACCCACCCCCGCCAGCTGACCTCAGGGGTGACAGTTTCCCTCAAGTGTCAACCCAAACAAAAAGTGATGCAGCCAGCCCCGAAAGCCAAAACTATAGAGGTCACACAGGCCTGTGGCAAGACAGTCCTTTCATCCTACAACATTTACAGGATCAGCATCCTAAGACACAGGCATCAAAGTCAGAGGAAAGAG
>JANJYP010139112.1:0-11845 GCA_024605115.1 Rastrelliger brachysoma
CTAACATCTCATCGTGAACACAGTCTAACAAAGCCACAAGTTGACCTGGCGACTAAATGAAAACACTGATGATCGATGTTGTCACAGGTCAAGTACAGTATGCAATCATTCAACCCACGGCTTTCAAATTGAAGCAGAATGACTGAAGTGGAGAATCTGTAATAGATGGAAATGACAGCAGCAGATGAGGAAGAAATTGAATCAAATGGTTCCTTATGGATTTGCATTCTATCATCACTGCAGCTTTGACATTAATACTAATGATTACTGACAGTGGGATTCAATATGTGCTCCTTGATGGCATTATTTATCAAGCCAGCACCTCTCACTGTCTGCAGTCTCTGTGGTATTTTATAAGCCTAATTGCCAGTATCACGTGAACAGTAAATGTCTATAGACCCGGTCTTGTCAACTCCAGCCCACCAATCAAGTTATCAACCTACTATTTCAGTTCTGTTTTTAAATTCATAATAATTTGAAATCTGAAAATAAACCTGAATATTTTACATTTTTGGTACAAACCACCAGAGCGGTCTTGTAAATTTGATCCTGCTCTACATACTTTGGTCCAGCAGGTGGCGATATTCAAATGCAAAGACCAAGTGCTCCCAGCTCACAAATATTAAATTTGGGGGAGTCAGTGGGGGGCCTTTGCATTGGGGGCTGTGATTGGCTCTGGCTGTAGTGGCATGGCCTTGTGGGTTGCATTAACTGGGTATCTTCCCATGTTGGGGTGGACCCTGTGTTGGTGTCCTGGTGCAGACAGCTCCATGCAGTAGTGTTTCCTCCCCTGGTTGCTCTGCACTCTGTATGTGTATGTGTATGTGTAATGGGGGTGTGGGTGGTTGGGGGTGAACGGGAGGGGCATGTGAAGTAATTGATTGATTGATAAAAGATAACATACTTACCATCAACGCTGAAAAAATGAAAAGTCGATGCCAAAGATACAATGTCCACAGCAATTCAAAAGTGTCAGGGCTAGGGGATGCCTCGATTGTACAATTATGGTCCAAGCTAACATAAATCAAAATCATGGTTGTTTTAATTACATTTTTTATATTCTGTTACATATTCAACAGGTAAACAAAGAAGCTAAAAAAAAAATAACTTGTATCATATTTACAGATACACAAGGGGAATATAGTGATACCAATATGAGAATTATGTGTACACTGAAACTGAAAGAAATAAAAATGGTTCTAACTGTTTACAAAGGCAGCTGTGATCTAGTTAGATAAGCACTGCCCTTAAATTACACACCAATAAAAAAAACCAATGGTAAAGACATTAGATGAAATGTATTGGCTGTTCTGCAGCTTTTCAGTTCATGTGATGTGATTCAAAGCTACAAGATGAACCCTAACTTAACACAGTTTGGTTTAAGTTGTCGTTTCAATACAGTTGTGATTTATTGTTGGTAAAAAAACACAAACAGCAGCAGCTTTATAGTGTAAATATAACTTCATCAGAACAGCTGCTAAATATACCCTGAAGGGAGCATTTGTTAAATAAAAAGGTTTTACTGCTTGGAAAATTCTTTTGATTCTATTTCCAGATTGTTTTCTTCTTCTTCTTCGTAACCCGACTTTTATGTGCAGTTTTAACGTCACCGCATTCCCTCCTCGCTGTTTTCATTTTATTTGCTACTTATCTTTTTTCCTTTTAATACCACTCCTAACATTTATGGTTTTACACACTTTGTTTTATAGTCACTTAGTTTTTATTATTATTTTATTTACATTTTATTATCTTTTATTTGATTTGGGTAATTTAACTTTTTTAAATTTTTACAGTATCATACCTCATGCTTTTAATTGGTTGCTTTTTTGGCACTTTGTTACGTTACATTTTTAATCATAAAATGTATTTTCATGTTTGGGAATATTTATGTTAAGGGTTTATTGATTGATTATTGGTCATCAGGAATTATTTATATGCTTTTATGTAAGGTATAAAAAGTGATTTTACTCTAAAAATAGTAAGAGTGAGATTAAGACTGATAATATGTTGACATTCAGTTCACGTGTAGGGGACCTTCATCCTTCCTGACTCATTTACTAAGTAGCATCAGAGAATCTGAACTCCGAGGAGAAAGACCTTTTTTTTTTTTTTTTGGGTCTTCCACCACACATCCTACAGATTTTATATAACACTGCCCTCATCTGGTCACAGAGGCCACGGCACACCTAACATTCATTTCAAATCAATCCATCATCAAATATCACAAAGATCCCAGCAGATGGAGGGATTACTTGCTTGTTAATTGAACACACGAGAAATAACGGAAAAAAAACAGATTTTGAAATGTAAATCATGAGTCATTTTTAATTTCTGAGTGGGTTGTTCATTTAGACTGCAGTTTGCAAAAAAAAAAAAAAAAAATCTCTGTATCAAAAAAAAAAAAAAAAAAAAAAAGAAAAATACATTTTGTACCATTAACTACTTGGAAATAGCATCTGAAGAATACTTTACAATTAAAAACATGTCAGCAGGCAATTAAATCTACACAGGTGCTTCTATACAATTGCAGCAAAACTAGTTGACCTGCATATATTTATTCATTTATTTTTTAAAGTACCATAAAAACAGCTAGGAAAATAAAAATATGTACATTTTCCTGCTGGAATAATTCATTTATAAACATATATAGAATTAAAGTTTCCAGAAAAAGAAAAAAAAAAAAAAAGTTAAAATTTTCTATACACCCAATTAAGGAACATGAGGTGCCTTAGTATTGTTATTATTATTATTATTATAAAATTATCTAGTGATATGTGCTCCATGAGAATGCTTTAAATGATCGAGGACATACAGTAAAATGCACACGTTCGGTTGGAGGGGCTACTCTATACTAGTCTGTTGTGGTTGTTGCTGTACCGTGTCTGTTTCACATTTTCCGTCTCTCTTTTTAAAGTGTTAAATCGTATGAGGAGTAAGGCTGGTGCTGTGTGGCAAACCTTTAGATAGACATTTATAGTACACGCACGCGCGCACACACACACACACACGCACACATATACACTCTCACACACACGCATATATCTACAGTGCTCTCATATACTACAGTGATCTCTTAAAAATGTGCGTCGTCTCCTTCTCTTGGATAGAAGGAAAAAAAGATGTGGTGAAGGAAGGCAAAAGGTAAAGGTGAGAAGTGGGGTTCCCCGTTTAGAAGGAGACAGTGTGATACCGTACAGTACAGTGTAGGATAACCCCCGAAAGTGATATCCTTTAAAGTTCTATCTATCTCTTAGTGAGGTGGTGCAACCCCCGTAGAAGAAAAAAGTATGGTGAGAAGAAGGGTGGGGGCACTTTTTTTTTCTTTTTTTTTTTTTTTAAGTGTTGGCACCGGTCACCTCTGTCAGATTCCTACTGCCGTGAACTCGCTCTCGTGCTCGTCTTCTAAGAAGTTATTCAGAGAACTTCTGGAGCTGCTTTCGGTTCAACGGTAGTGTCTTCAGCTGGGAGCGGGTTAGTAGGCAGGCGCTTTCACATAAAATGGCCCAAAACGGTGGGGGGGTGGGGGGGGTTGTATGTTTCAAGTTCGCTGTGCCTCCCACGCTCTCTCCAGCTCGCTGCACTGTGGACAGACTTGAGCACTTTAAGTGCTTTTCTGGTCAAGCAGCGGAGCAGACTATGGCCGATGGAACCTGGAGACGTGAAAAAGAGAGACAGAGGTTATTCTGGATGCCAACTGACTGATTAAAAAAAGTAGTGAGTGCAGCTTTTTTGAAAAACAGAACTCATAAAGTATTGATGATTATGTTCAATAAACGTGGGAGGACAGTTGAGGGGAATTATTCATGTCTGACCGGGTATAGATCCTGCTTTCTTCGTGAACTTCCATCTCTGAACTCTTGAATTCGTTGAGCTCCTTGCGGATGGCGGCCTGAGAGGAAACAAGGGAAAGAAACAGCAGCACATTGAGATGAGGTGGATATATCTGTTTATACATAAGACATCACAAGCGAGATAAAGACTTTAACATTAAATGTAAACACATGCGAGCTGAGATGTTGAAACCGTAAATATGATTCTCCTCCTGCATATTTCATGATTTTTGCTGGACCTGGAAATTCACTCGGTCAAAGTCAACGATGCTATCGAGGCGGTGTCAGGATTGCATTCCGCAAATTCCTCCTTGATATCGAATCTGCCTGGAATGCAAATCCTCTTGGAGTTGACCAAAAAAAGACGGTGTTTCAAAACTCCACAGACCTGTTAGTATGAAAGAGAGGTGTGGAGCGTTTGGTGGGGGGAGTCTCACCTTGTCGGCAGGTGTCAGCTTGGTCCACGGTTTGTCTGCTCGCCGGTCGTAGTCGTGGGCGTGGGTGGACTCCACGTACTCGTGGAATCTCAGGATCTTCCTGGCCTGCAGTTCAGCCACTGTGGGTCTTTGAGAGAGCTGAAGATATAGGGTTAAAAAGGTGTTAGGAAGGTGTGTTCCTAGCTCATAATAACTGATTAAGTAGATGGTGAATGTGTGATATCGCTGATTGTATCCTGACCTTTCTGGTGAGCCTTCGTTTGATCTCGCTTCTCTCCATACGTCGGTCCGCTTCGTTCTTGGCTGCAAAAGAGGAAAAAAAAAAATAAATAAAAGAAACATTTCATAAGAGAGGAAGGTGGATTTCACCTGAGCTGCTGACAGAGCACGGCCTCCGCACAAAGCGTGGCGTTGTTTGAACGCGGTTTGCGAGGCGTTGTCTCGGCATGGGTAGCGTGAGGACGAGCGAAACGTGCTGATGGAAGTGCTATATTCAAAGGTGGTTGCTATGACAGTGCTAACGTTAACATTTCACATGTCACGTTGATTTTAAATAGCTTTCATCTCTTCAGACACTCATCACGTTTAACCACCAATTTCAAGGTTGTTTAACTATTTCACCACAAGGGGGTGCATCTTTTATACCTCCAGTTTATACAACTGTGAGTCCAATCAGATTTGTAATGCCCCTAACTGTAATACTGTGTAAAACCATATATTGTGTGATCCTAACCATAACTCCTATTTCTATGTTGCACTTTTAAAAGTTGTTCTGAAAAGTGCTCTACTATGTAATTAAAGATAATTAATATTATTCTTATTAATAGATGACGCATGAGCTTAATGACAGTCCTATAGCAGGTACAGTCACATGGTTAAGAGGGCGTGTATGAGATCTATATGATCCTTTCAGTAGCTGGTACGGCACTGAGGACTTAGTGTTAATTAATTCCCTAACACGAAATGACAAATCTCCTCCGCAGTGCTGTTACCAAACCTGCTGCGAAGGTTGGGATTTATAGTTCACTTCATGTATGTGCATTCTTTCATTTGCTTTAACATAGTCGAGATGAGATTTACATATAGAATCAGAATTATACACTTTAATAGGAGCTGCTCTACTCAGTTTACTTCAGTTTCTGTGTATGTGTAGTTTCATTGACTGTGATACAGAGTGTGAAGGTGTGCTGGGGGGTTGGTGGTGGAAATGCTTTCGCCGGATGTATCTTAATGAGTCTTTACCGAACACGACAGCTACGGTGTCTGTATCAAACGGTGTTTGAGAGGCCACACACGTCTGCACCGTGGCTCAGCCGTAAACCACCCCGCCCCCCCTTTTCCTCCCCCTTAAGGCGCTACTATAAATCCATGCTTTGATCACCTGGTTGTATTTCAATACCTGTGACTGCTCTACAACCATCATCAGCATCATCATTAAACACTGAGAGGCAGCGATGATGTGAATCATAAGTACTCGTATTGAAAAAGACATCAAAAAAGTGCTTGGCAAAAAAAAACAAAAAAAAAACAAAAAAAAACGAGGGATGTCAAACATATGGCTCGTGGGCCGGGATTGGCCTGCCAATGGGTCCAATCCAAAAAAATAATACCAAATTTAACCAGACAGGGTTAGGGTTATCATATCAATATATGTTATTTGTAGGTTATTATGTGATAGTTTTATTGGCTCGGCTCACTACAGTATGTGGCCTTTAACTAAAATTTGAGTTTGACATCCCCTGCAGTAAAAAATGCTGAAATAAGGGTACACATATAGTTAAACTAAGCATCACTGTGAGTTCACTAAACTGAGAGGAGCTCAGTGTTTACTCTATCAATATGTTTATAGGATTCCTGCACTGATGACAAAACTTTTCTGCATTGCCGTGCGGAGCAATCAGCTGTGGATGAATACACCTGAGTGATGGAGAGATCTATAGATGGATGGGTGGAAGGATGGAGGGATAGGGGATAGGGGTCATACCTTGAAGGATGTTCCTCTGCTCCAGCTCCTCTGCCGTGGGCCTCTGACTCAGTCGCCTGAAGACACAAAACACAACTGCTGACTGCTCAATTTTTCACAGGCTGGTATAGATTCATTTTTTTAAAAAGACAGAGAAGCTGTCAAATAGTGAATGAAGCTATAAATAACGTCGACGTCGCAGATTGATGAGGTGTATTTTTTTTTAATACGTGTCACAAAGGGGAAAGGCGGCGGCCTCCTTACCGTGTCAGCGCCGTGCCGATCCTGTTCCTCACCGCCTCCCACTGCTCCCTGTTGTGCCAGCTCATGCCATCCTGGCTCTCCTGCACGTCCCTGTCCTCCCGCTCCTGTCGCTCCTGCCTCTCCAGCTTCAGGGCTAACGTGTCCTTTCTCTTGACGCGGCTCGCCAACCCACCTACGAGACAAAAAAAACCCCACAAAATATTTGAATCCTTTTGCAACATCCTTAAATGACTTCTACTGTGTGACGGGCGCTGCAAAACTCAAAGAGACTACATTTACTGTTATAAAAGAGTAAAAAAAAAAGAAAAAAGGAAAAGACGTGTTTTTGATGGTTAAAAATGTTACATAACTAATTATTTACAATATTTTCTTTCATAACATTCATGTTGAAAACACAAAAAGGTCTCCAGGCTTGTTTTTTTTTTAAAGTACAATAAGAATAAAGAGAAAAGAGAACATCAAAGGACTGTTCATTCATTCATTCACTGTGAAGAAGACACCAGTTGGATGTTCTTAACCACAACAAAGCATGATTAAATCAGCTTAATCTATGTTTTATAATATAGAGAGCTTGTTTTTTTTATTCTCTTCTTTCTTAATACAGCCTGGAAATTATTTTAGTCATTCTCTGTGAGCGTTTTTTTGTTTATCAAAGAGCTACGACATTTCAAACGTTCTTTCAAGAAACCTGCTTTTTAATAAAATACAAGCTTTCGACACGTGTAAAAGCAGAAAGCAGCACTTGTATTTCCTGTCTCTAACGTGATCTGCTACATGCAACGTACTGGGCGGTCCTTCCTCGTCGTCGTCCTCGTCGTCGTCTCTGTACAGGATGGGCCCGTCCGAGTCGGACTCCTCATCTTCCTCGCTGTCTCCGGGGCCTCCGCCTTCGTGTATGACGGAGACGTTGGGGTCCCCCACCATGCCCCTGCGGCTGCGGGGGCCTAGCTCGTTGTGGCGGGGGAACCTCTGGGGCTGCAGCTTCCGTAGCTCCTCCTCCATGTCAAAGTCATCGTCGTCCGGCCTACGATGAAGACATTACGGGAAGGGGTTTAATGTCGTGTTGTTGTTTTTTTTCCCCCACTTAAATCTATGTTGTTAGAACAAAGTGTAGAATCAATTTTAACCTCAGGGTCTAATCCTGCGCAGCTCGGTCTAATGTGTCTAAGTGAGGGAATAAAGCTTAACTGTTAACTAGAGAGATTAACAAGTCACACTTCTACACGTTGACTTTATCGATCTCAACACGAAGTCTTTCTATCTGCCCTTAATTAAAAACATGCGCTGAATATTTGGCAAACCAAAGCGGAGGACAGATGTTCACATTTTGTCTTGTGAATTAAATTCAAAATAAACTTAACATTTAATAAACAGACAAACAATAAGACAAGCGCAGCCACTATTGCCATTTAAGTTATAATAAAACAGCGCCTGGCTGTTGTAGATGCTACTTATTTTAGTTTCTTTCAGCTCCTACAAGTTTTGATGACGCTGTAAAAGCTGATAAAAACCCTTAATAATAGTCTTAACAAGTTTTAATTTGCAGTAAACATGTTTATCCTGTTGCTATTTCTTTAAAAAGGTTCTCTGACTGTTCGTTAATTAATGCGAGCACGTTCTTCATGTCACTTATGCGCGTTTAAAAAGCAGGGACAAGTTTCATTTGGGGTTTTTTTTCACTTAAAGAATTACTTAAAACAGTTATCAGAATTACTGTCAGCACATTCATCTCTATTGACTTAATTAATTCTGCTCTGAAAGGATCAAGTTTGTTTTCACTCTTCCCTCCAGCAAAACAGTATTCATGATGAGTCCATGTGCCTCATATGTAACTCATTAAAAGTCATAAATTGCCTTAAATTAACTTCTAAACAAAGAGACTACAGAAAATACAGGATATATGCTTATTATTATTATTATTATTATTATTAATTAAGGTTCCATTTAGGTTTAAGAGAGCCAGCTTCCTGCTTTGGTTTATTATTATTATTATTTTAGATCACATTTTTAGATGGTTTTATTTTTTATTTCATATAATTTCACATAAAAGTAAAAGTAACTTTTATTTTTGTAAATGTACAATGTTGAATTTCTCTCTTAAACCTAAATGAAACCTTAAATAATCATAATATTTAATAATTCATGTTACATTTTGTGAACATATTTTCTGTTTGTATGATGGTGTTGCACAGTACCGTATGTTATATCTTATTTTGTGTACATGCAATGACAGTAAAGATCTATTCTCTTCTCTCTTTCATTCTCAGCTTTCAGTTCTCATCCTGCATTCATTGTAGGACACTTACAGCCTGAGAGGTTCGATGGTGATGGGCAGAGAGTTCCGTGTGTTCATTCCCATCTCTGTGAGGAAATCTGGAGGAGACTCAAACAGCAGCGAGTGGGCCCTCTGGGAGCCGTCTGGGCTGGGCTGAGCGGGGCCGGGGCTGGCCAGCGCTCTCTGGATGAGGATGTGCAGGGGGATGGAGGCCGGGGGCTGGCTGGGAGGCTCGGTGGTGGGGCTGGGGGGGTCTGAGGAGGTGGTGGTGGTGATGCTGGGGTGAGGGAGTGACTGAACTCTTGGAGGAGACGGGGGTATGTGGGCGGGAATAGGAGGTGGTGCCAGAATTTCAGCAACAGGCAGCTGAGCTGGCGCTGCTGTGCTAGTTTTGTCCTCGCTGTTTTCTGCGGGGGTGGAGGCTGGGTCGGTGGTGGTGGTGGTTGTGGAGGATGACTCCGGGGTCTGGCTGGGAGGAGTGGGATCCATGGAATGACGCTTGGTGACGGGGGTCATCCTTTTGGGCGGGGTCGGCGGGGAGCGCTTAGCAGGTGCTGGCACCACGATGATGCCGCTGCCAGATTGTGAGAGCTCCGCTGTGAATAAACCACAGTCACCAGTTAATACAAAGACATGGAAAAACACTCAATGCACACATCCGACATGCAGCTGCAACATGATGCACATTCAAACCTGTAGAAGGGTGAAGTTAGTGTTTTTAGATTTAAACAAGCAAACATGTCAAAGAAATCAAAATCAGCTAAAAAAAAATGCTAAAAATAGCCATTTAACAGTCAAAAGAAATGAAAAACAGTTAAGTCAAAAGCAGACAATACAGGTCAAAAAAACTCAAAAAACAGCTAAAAAAAACTGTTGCAACCAGTAAAGAAAAAAGTAAAGTAAAGTAAAAAAAACAACCAATTAACAGATACAACCTGTCAAGTAAAAGTCAAAAACCAGTTAGAAAACCGTCAAATGAAGCTAAAAATAGTCAACAAAACAGTCAAAAGCAGTCACCACCAGTTAAAACAAGTCAAACACATCAAGATGTTTGTTACTGCTGAGCTGCTTGTTGAGCCAGTTATCAACACAAAAGCTACAACATAACAAGATGCTACATGTTGTATCTCACTGAGGACTGTGTAACACTGGAGAGTTTGGCATGGCAACATTTCGCAACATGACACATATCCATATTTGCTTAGTTAGTATTTAATGAGACATATCCGATATCCAGTGCAGTCAATCGCTGGATGTTAATTCCCATGCAGCGCTTTGTCAACAGCGTTTAGAATAAGTTAGTCAAGCTGAAATCCACTCTGCTGGGATGACACGTGATGCAGATTTAGGGGGTGAGGTAGGGGAGTGAAGGGTGAGGGGTGTTAAAAAAAAAAAAAAAAAAAAAATGGAGGTGAGGTACCGCCGGGTACCTGAGCCGTTGGCCCTGTGCCGCAGGTATACGGGTAGAGAGAGGTAGAGGCCGAGCTCGGTCTGGCGTCTCCAGCCGCTCCAGTGTCGAGGCTGCCTGTTCAATGAGGAAGCTGGCGAAAATGAGTGGAGATGTCAGGGATTTTTTTGAGGTGTGTGTGTGTGTGTGTGTGTGTGAGAGAATGTGGCAGGGCTGGGTTTACATTCTGAGCTGGGATAGAAATATATGCAAGGAGGGGGCTTGGGTGGTTTCACATAAGCCTGTCACAATATCTACTTTTGCGGGACGATATATTGTCTTAGAATTAATCGCGATAAACAATATTATTGTCACATGAAGATCATTTTATACCACTGATATTATATTGAGGTACAGAAATGATCAAAGCCATGTCCAGGTCTCATACGATAAGCCCATATATAGACATGATGAGGCGGATAATTACGTTATTGTACGATAAGTCAACGGTTATTTTGATAGGCGTACTTTTAAGATAGTGTAATAGTCATCCAGAAGCTGAGTGCGTGTGAATCAAGTCTTTTGATGGAAAACATAACTCGGCTGCTGAGAGGAAGATAATTCAAGAAAAACAAAATACACTTGGGTGTTTCAAATAGTTTCTCATAGTTTGATCATGATGTTCTCTGCTCACTCTTCTTTCAGCAAATTAATCACGAGGAAACTATTTACATCTATTAAAAAATTCCACATCTGACTGACCCCAAAATATTGACAAGTAACCAACTAATTTTGCTGTAATTAAGGAATAAAAATAGAGCATGTATTCCAATAGAATTGCCTGTTCATGTGTACAAAGTTTCAGTCCGTTAATACATACTGGAAACTGCTCTGTCCCTTAAAACACGTGCTGTATCAGTATCAGTGTGAAGTGAATGTGGTAACATATGCATAGAAAAAAAAAACCCCGCCCTGACAAATGGCGGTGGAATGTGTCACTGCTTTACAGAGACTGCTGCTGGGATGGGCTGTGGAACAGGAACAGCTGTGGCATGCTTGGACAAAGGAGATGAAAACAGTAAAAAAAAAAAAAAAAAAAGCCAATCGGTTTCTATCAGGCCTCTGGAGAATCGCTGGCGTTGCATAAATGGTGCAGGGACAAGCCGGTGCGTGTTCTCTCCCCAGAGAAATGGAAACCGCGCACTAGCAACAGTCGGAAAACACGCTGCTCGGCAACCGGCTGAGGTTTCATTATTAGACTCAGACTCATGTTTATCTGAGGGGAAGGACTCCGTGAACTTGCGGTCGACACTTAATTGGTTTTAAAACAAAGTAGATCCATTTTTTTCTCTTCATTTTCTATCCACTCCAAGATTATCTCGCTTTGCCACCTTAAGTCTCTTGTAGCATTCCAAGTAAATCCCAACAACCACTGATACCTCACAGGAGTTGTTTTGCTTGAATCAAAGAGCCTCTGATTCACTGCAATACTACGGCCTGAAAACAAGTGAGGTCATAACTGGACTCCTCTTATACACCTGTAGATTGCTGCTCCAGATCAACATCATGTTTGATCTGACCTGCTACGTTTATCCAGTTAGTTCAACATCAAAACTTGCTGTTTTCTTCAGTTCAACTGTTTATATTCATTCATTTTTTAGGCTGTGTCTGAAATCACTGCCTTACTCA
>JANJYP010139126.1:0-14991 GCA_024605115.1 Rastrelliger brachysoma
GAGGGCTTTCTCTCAATGTTTATTAATTAGTTTTCACAACTACTCAATAGATAAGCTGTAGGTGAATTAGGTGCTTTTGCTCTCAGGCTTACACAGTACACTTACTCTCCTTTTATTAGATTTTCAAACTACATTTGATAAATCAATTAATGTGTTTTTTTGACAAGTTCACCTCAAAGAAATTAATATGTAAAACTAAATACATCTGCAAAGACCCAGTAATGTAAAAAAAAAAGAGTCTCACATTTATAATCCCAATTTTAAATTTGGGCTCAGTCAATGAAAGAATTTATTTTTGGCTTTGAAATGAAAGTTTGTCAAGTTGCTTATGATTGTTGATGTTTATAGCCAGTATTATATGTTAAGGTTTAACACATTTTATTTAGAACATTTTGTGTCGCTTAACAATTTGCAATGCAGGTGTGGCTTCTAATTTAAAAGTTTTTCTAATCCCTTGCCACTTTATTGATTTCAGCTTGCAAACCCAGCTCACCCTTTCTCTTAAATGTTCACTTGCTGTTTATTTCCTTCTTAATTCCTTCAACTGTAAGAGCTGTTGGTCTTCTTCCCTCAGATGTGTTTAACACTCCCTCTCTGTCTCCTGTTTGTTATATTGGCCAGAAATAGAGCCAAGTAGCATTAAATGTGAGCGCAGTGTCTCAGCGTGTTGCTGAAGAGAGGTCGTGCTGGGCGGCAGGAGGGCAGGGAGAGGGCTGGAGGAAAAAACAAGAGCAGCAAAAGAAAGCAATAGAATCATTTATTTGTCTCATACTGTGTTATTTTCTTTGGCAGGATGGTATTCAGTAAGGCATCTGTGTTTCAGATTGTTAATTATCACTTGCTAGATTGTTCTGTTTTAAACAGGGGACAGAAAAACCTGCCCTCAAGTATCCTGATGTCTGTGTGATTATACATTTAGTTGCAGATCTATTCCTGAACGTCTCCTCCCTCTGTCTCCATCCTTCCTTGCCGTTCTGTCGCAAACCTTTTCTTAAGCATCTGTGTTTTCTTCAACCTCCCTCTACTTCATATTCTGCTGTCTTGCCAAGAACCAGTTAGGCAGAGTGAAAATACGAAGGTCCTGCCACAGTGAGAAATTGCAGTATAATTAGAGTGAGCACAGGACGATGATGAATAACCTTAATGACAGTCCTAATCTAAGTTTTTGTTGGCCCTGATTGCTGTTGGCTGGCACAGTCAGCAGTGTTGGAGCTAATTGCATCATTAAAAATGCAGTGGCTTGAATGTGATCAGAGGGATTTGGTGTGTGAGCTTGTCAGTTTGTCCCCGGAGTCGTTAGGAACTGGTGATGAGCCGTCAACAGGTACGACAAGCTTGAGGAGGCAAGTTTTTCTTTTTTTATGGATCACTGCTCATGCTTGTGTTCTTTCAAGGCTGGACTTTATTTCCGTTTTTACTCTGTATATTTATTTGTTTACCTCTTTCAGTTTGTGGCTTTTTAATGACAGCAAACCAAGTACCTCTTCTAACACTTGATTTCTCACTCATTAAATGCATTTGTTTCAAAGGACATGCTTATTAATCAAGATTTCTCATGATAAATATTAAATAAATTATAAGAATTATAATTTTCAACTACAGATAATGTTTCTGTTCCCTCTCACTCAATGAACCATAATTAAGTCCATTAACTTTTAAAATATCTACTTGTTCTATAGTGAGGAAATACTGCAGTGGAGGGATGTTTTCAGCCTTGCACACAACAAGATGTGTTATCTGTGTGTCCTTGAAGTCTCAGTAGCAGACTTGACAGTTTTGTTGAATACATCTTGAATGAGTTTCAGTTTGATCCAGTGGGAACGGTTTGTTTAGAAAGCTGAATATCAGTAGAATTTTGGTGAGGCAGGCTTTCGAGTTTTTTCGAAAGACATTTACCTTCTTGTATTTATACAGTACCAGTTGCAAGTTTTTACACATTTTAACATTCTCTCTAAGGAGAACATGTGTCCAAACTTTTGTCTGGTACTGTATGTGCTGTATTTTTTGTGTAATCAATCAAATGTTCTATGTTGATCTATCTGACTGACATGATGTTGGTTTGTGTATGTCTCTACAGAGATTGTTCGGGCCATGACCTATGTCATCAACCAAGGTATGGCAATGTACTGGGGGACATCTCGGTGGACAGCCATGGAGATCATGGTAAGCAGTGAAGAGCTTTTACATTACAGGTGTGTCATAAGCCAACAACTATCCTCTTGGATAATACTCCAACACAATTTTCCACATAGTAAGACAGAAGATAAACAAAATGGTTACTTGGTTTAATTCAGCCCAAATGAACAATTACAGGGTCAGTAGCTAAACAAACATCAGTTACTGAGTTGTTTTGCAATAGTTTTACACTTAACTCAGCCAGTTAAACGAAAGGAATTAAACTATTTGTAATACAGCTTTTGCGCAGGATTAAATGTCACCAAGGCAGATGAAATTTCATATGACACTGACTGGAACAGAGGATTGCTTATTCCCATGGTAAAATTGTTATTTAAGAAATGCTCCTGTGTCGTAAGAAGACTAATGATTTTGTGATACATAAAATAAAACAGTGTGAAGCCACACATATGCAAATTATAAGAAGCAACCCCTTCAGGAGCAATTTGTAACACACCAGGAAATAGAAGAAAAATTGAAAAAAATGAAAGTCTGAGGAAAAACAGGAAGAATTCCCAGTGAGACACAGTGGTGTCCTCTGGCTTTGTTTCCTCCTCCTGTCAGAAACAGTTTGGGCCACAAAAATGAAATGAACACATGCCTAAAGTGACATTCAAGAAGCTAATACTCATTCCCTCCCTTCTCATCTCCCCTCATGTCTTTATCACTCTCCCTCCCCTCCAACCACAGTGTGATGTGTTGACATCCTTTCTCTGCAATCACTGTGAAAAGGAGCTGATATCTTTGTAGAACAAAAACCCAGATGAAAGCAGTGGAATTTAGATAGCATCAATAATAAAGGCGGGGTGGGGGCAGAGGAGGGGTCTGAAGTGTGTGTGTGATAAGGAAGCAGTATAATATGCACACACACAGGCTCAAAACACTTAGCATGAGTTGTACAGCAGGGCAACCTGTAATTTGTAAGTTGAGCAGTGTCAACTACATTAGCCTTGCATTATGCTGTATAGATTCCCCCTGCTATCATTCTCTCATCCTGACGTGTTCAACACCAGGAAATGTACAAATAAAAGAATAACAAAGAAGTAAAAAGCAAAGCACATTTGTGCGTGTGTGCATGTTTCCTCTGGTATGTGTTCTTAAAGGACACATGGAAATCCAGATAAGAAAGTATATGAAGAAATTTGAATATGATGCCTTGGAGAGTCGTGATATGGAATATTGATTCGGGGACTTACTGTGAGCTGTACATTTAAATTTGTGCCATGCTGCTGCAAGCTGATTATCTTGCTCTCATCTCTCCTCTCTGTCAGCCCCATCATTGTCTGTTGCTCTGCAACCTTTGCTCTACTGTTAAGACTGAGTTATGGAAGGTAGCACAACACTTTTGATAAGTGTTGTGTGGCATTTTCAGTGTATGCTTCAGCAAAAGGTTTCATTTGTATCCAGAGGCTATCCTCCAGCTGGTTTGTTTGTTTTGTCCCCAACCAGGGCTAATTTAACAAGAATGTTAAATCAAGTTATCTAAAATTATAGACCACCGATCGTATATTAATATGGGTAGCATATCTTCACTTGCTGCCACTACACAAAAAACAGTCAAATTATCTCCTTTCTGGGAGTCTGCATAAAAAATTTGGGCCGCAGGACGTATCCCCTCAGCCATCTCATAGTATGCTGGAATTTTGAGAGTGGCTCAATGATCATGTCACATTTCCTATTTATATATCATCAAATAACTAAGTAAAAACAAACTTATTAGGAAAAAAGCATCAGCATGATAAGAAAATGTATTTAAGGAGATGTCGTGATACCCATCAGTGTTACAAAATTCTAGAGGTGTGCTACATGAAACCTTACTTACCTTTTACTGTGAATTCAAAGACTAACAATGAAGCTATAATCTACAGTTTCAGCCTGATATAAACATCAGGTAAGAACATTGCTTTAATCAATGTTTTTTCCAGAGCAACAACACATAGTGAAGCACAGAGGCTGAGACTGATGTGAATCCCCACATGAACCTGATCATTGAATCACTACCCGTGTCTGACATGAAATCCAAGCAGAATGCAGCTGAAAGACAGGCCTTCAGAGAGTCACCAGGAATCTGGCCTTGAGATGAATGTTAGCAGTATAACAACATGAGAGCAGAACTGAGTATTGTCAATGGGCTTCCACTCTGAAACAACAGAACTGTCATTCCTCAGCCACTAAAACCAGAGATGTTGCACACGAAGCATCTCAATTTGGAAAAGTGGAGAAGAGCCCAAGTAGCCATTTACTGGCCAAGAATCACATCCAGAGGATTAGCTGTCTGAAGCAATATGGATGGAAAAAATAACCTCCTGGTGATCAGCTACCTTCCCCAGATCAGCAATGGACCATGCTAAAGCTGCAGAGTTCCTGAACTTTGCTGAAGAGTTTGACTTCTGACATGTGACTTTAAGTTCCTAGTATGTTCAGTCAAACAGTAAAGCAGAGACAGGAGTGCATATATTTAAACACCTGCTCAGTAAAGCACAATAAAATATATCTCAGATTCATATCCATCTCTGACGACTTACTGTGCCTCACCGCTTGAACATGACATGTCTTAGATTCTGTCGAGATGCAGGTTATATACCACAATGCACTGCAGAACATGAAGCACAAAGAGGTGAAACAAAAAGCAAACTATGACCTGTCATCACTGAGCTTGGTGCCACTAGCAAGCCATGACAACATGATATGACTGTTCTGGGAGAAGTCAGTCCAAGATCTTACACTGTCAGAGCAACCGAAGGAGCTTGCTAAAAACACGAGAGACACTATAAGAACAGATGAAGAAGGAACGTTCACCCTGTGCTGAACCACCAGCTGAGTAGACACACTCATCACCTGTGCTAAGAATATCCACATAGTGTCAAAGCTCCTGACAGAAAAAAGAACTGAACTCTAGAAGACATGGGCACTTTTGCATTGAAATGGGAAAAAAGGAAAGTTTTTGTTGATGCTGTTTAAAAAAAGGAGCATTCATGTTTGTGGTTTACACAAACAGGTATAGCTTGAATATGCTAGATGACTTTGTTTATAGCTGAAAAGAAATGATAAGGTAATGATGTGTTATTAGTTATTAATACTTCCAACCACCTGAGGGCAGCAACAAATTGCCTTCTTAACTGTAAACTATGTTTTTATTGGTTAGACAGAAAAGAAAACTACATGATGCTGGATGTACATGTTAACAGAACTTTGCTGCAGTAGTATTAGAAACCTTACACCTTACCTTAATTGCTTTCATTCATTTTTCTCTCTTTCAAAAAAACTCCCACATGTTTTATATGATTTCTTCTTCTCTCTTCAGGAAGCATATTCGGTGGCTAGACAGTTTAATCTGATCCCCCCAGTGTGTGAGCAGGCAGAGTATCATCTCTTCCAGAGGGAGAAAGTAGAAGTGCAACTGCCTGAACTTTACCATAAGATAGGCAAGTTATGATCTTCTTCTCCTTTTTCTTCAGTTTGTCATAAATGTTTAAGAAATTTTAAAAAATCCATATTTCAAAGATGATGCTCATTTTACATTTTTGAGTTTTAAACAGTGCCTTTTTCCATGTTCTCATACATTTTCACTATTCCTGGCAGTGTTGTCTCACATTTTTTCACAACTCTTCTTTCCATGTATCTCTCCAAATCCCCGCCTGATTTACCTCCCTATTGTCTCCATGGTGACAGGAGTTGGGGCAATGACGTGGTCACCGCTGGCATGTGGTATCATCACAGGAAAATATGAAAATGGCATTCCTGACTCTTCCAGGGCCTCCATGAAGGTAAGCAAGCTAATATAATCTTTATTTTGTTTATGATGTTCTGAATGTAGAAGACTTTGGAATATGTTTTCCCTACTGAGTAAAAATCTATGAAACTTTTGACATTTCAAATATTTAATACAGTCGACTGGTGCAGACATCAGAGAGGGATGCCCAATTTGTAGCTTTGTAACTTTTAGTTTGAAATGTTTTTATTTACCTGTAGACTTAAGCACAAGTTAGTTTTAGATTGTCAAGTTAATAGCTTATGTGACAGATTAACAATAACTGGTCAGACATCTAAAATTAGTTATTAAGTCTAAGCCTAAATAATTGGGCTGGTTGGGAGACCTGTCTGGATTTATGGTCTGTATTTTAGTGCTTTAAGATCTGCAACACTGTATGTTTTTGTTTGTTTGTATTTGTTTAAGCTCAGCAGTTTGTCTGCAATGGTCCAACTTAAAAAAACATCCTGTCAACAAAAGCAGTTTATTGCACAGAACAACAGACGATAGTCAACCGACGGTCCAGCTTATCACTGATGCAGGAAGGCTCATTAAAGAGCACATTACATCTCAACACACGTTAGGTTTGACAGCTGACAGCGTGTCCATTGGGCTAAGGAGGAGAGAGGAGGAGGATATAAATCAAAGTCTGGCCGGATGTGGCTGTAAATAAAACTATGAGGCCATGCCAAAGCATGAACTGTGGAATGAGATGGGAAATATCCATCGTATTTCCACCAAACACAACACATGGGTCAGAGTCCCTGTGGAGGGTTTTCAACACCTTCTTGATTGCGCACCATGACAGTTGTCCAACACATCAGACAGATGTCCCTAATGATTACTTCACACTGGTTATGGTGTTGATGTTTTGTACATAACTGGGAGCAGCAGAAAAATCGAACAGCGATCCTTACTCAGTAGTTAAGTGGTTTTTAAAGCGATTGATGGTTTTAGTCAAATTTGAGATTCTGTTTGTCTTTATAAGTTAATTTGCTTTTTTTGTTAAATGTTAGATAAGAAGACTGATCCCACTCTCACATCTGAGCAGTAACAATGAAGCTAGAGACAGGAGATGATAAGTCACACTTAGCTTATTTTTCTTGAAAAAAGAACCAACTGACTCCACCAACACATCTGAAGCTCTTAAATTAAAACATATATATACCATATATCAATAAGTCACTTCTCGCTTTCACTGCACAACCCCCAATGCAAAACTGCAACATCCTGTTTTATGGATTAAACAAATACATATAAAATATGAACTTGCTGTAAGGGATGCTCAGAAATAAAGTGAAGCCAATTTTCATCTCCCACCATTCACACGTGTTTGATGTGAGGCTGTTTGTGATGAAACAGCCAATAGATTATAGGTTAGTTGTAAGGCAGTTAGTAACAGATGCATAGACCGTGTCTGTGGGAATTTGACTGTGTGTTAGCGTTCAGCTGATTGACCTCTGCACATTTATAGAGTGGATTCTTAAAGCCCTAGGATAGGCGCAGACTTTTTTGATCCAGCCAAAACATTTTCAAATTGAGGCGTCTTTGCATCAGTTTTTGCCACCCCAGGCAAATTCATCTTTCATTGACTGTTTATTGATTTTGTTTGGCAGTTAGTCATTCAGCATGAACCAATTCACATTGCTCACTTAATCCCCCTCCCACCCTCCACCCCTTCTTCTGCATTGGACATAAAAAGAGAAAGTACAGTATTTGAAATAATACATCTATACAAAATATATCAATGGTTCAAGAGAGAAACTAAAAAATGGATTAGTCATTGCTTAGTTGGACATTTTCATGCCTATTATCCCTTCTTCCCACAAACCAACATTGGAGGGAGTGGCTACATTTGTCCTTGTAGCTGAAAGTTAAAACATAATGTTCAAAAAGATGTTGAGTCAGTGTTTTAATAACTAAGTTAGGATATCAAACATTGTATCAGCCAGCCATATCCTTTCCAAGAATCAAAATTCTGAGGCGTCATTAAGGAGATGAAGAGTTGGATCCATTTGGACATTTGTATTTGTCAAGGTGGAGGTGAGCCTTACAGTATCCTGCCAGAAGATATGAAGATTTGGGCAAATTCCAAACCATATTGATGAAAGTGCACCAAGTGTACCAGCTGGACAAAAAGTACAATAAATTCGCTTTACATTCTGTCAAAAAACAAAAACAACAAAAAAACATTTAGGCTTGTAGATTGACTTTCTTATCTTTGGAGAAAGACGGGGTAGCGATTTTCACCCAGTCTGTATACTAAGCTAAGTTATCCAGCTGCTGGCTCCAGCTTCACATCAAGCAGATATGAGAGTATCATTTTTCTAACTCTCAGTATCATTTTTCAACACTCAAGCAAATAAGCATATTTCCCAAATTGTCAGAATATTCATTTAACAAGCAGGTGTTTAATTACTGGGAGTTCAGTGGCACAATGTCAAATCATCAACTTTCAAGGTCATGTTATTCATCATGAATTTGCAGGATGCCTTTTAGCCTGATGTGTGCTGAAGAAGGGATTAGCTTTCACAGATCAATACAAGATGCCTTTACTGAAATAAATGATTAACTGAAGTCAGATCTGTAACACTTTTTCTAATTCTCAGTTCATGCAGTCGATATTGAATTATACAACCAGCCTGGAGAGCTCACAGTTTGTCAGCTCTTACAGCCTCCATCTGCCATCCTTTTCACCTTCCTCCTGTTGACTTTTCTCTCTCTCTCATTCCTTGATCATATACTTATCTGTCTCCATTTTCCTCTTTCCTCCCTTTCCTCACCCTCTCATCCATCGACCCCTCTCCCGTACCAGTCGTATCAGTGGCTAAAGGAGAAAATCGTAAGCGAGGATGGAAGGAAACAGCAGGCCAAGCTAAAAGAGCTCAACCACATTGCTGAGAAGCTGGGTTGCACTCTGCCTCAGCTGGCTGTGGGTAAGATTGGCCCACTCCGTTCAACATTTCACTTTACCTCCAGCTTTCCACCAATACATATATACACACACTTTTAAAATTAATTTGTGCTTTCAGCTGTATTATTATACCCCCATAGCATAACTTCCTGTCTGGAAGGTAAGAGTAAATGCACTTAAACATTGAAAGTCTGTGTTGCACTTTAGAAAAGTGGCTGTGGCTAACATGAAGTCTTTTAACACTACATGTGATAAATTGTTAGGTGGATTCAGGAGGAATGAGTAAAAGACAGCACTAAAAGCTCTATTTTATTTTCCACAATGGTGTGTGGTTTAGACAATAGTAAGCAGCAGTGCGCCATCAAGTGGATTCTTTGTGAACATCAACTCTCTCTCTCTCTCTCTCTCTCTCTCTCTCTCTCTCTCTCTCTCTCTCTCTCTCTCTCTCTCTCTNGGGAACATCCAACCCTGAACAGCTCACAGAGAACCTCGGGGCCATACAGGTGGGAACATGCAGGAAATGCATTGTGCTGTTTTTATCTGCTGCCTGCTGAGTTTCCTTAACTACACACTCAACTATCCTCCACTTCTACTGGTTTTTAGATCAAAAAGTGGCCCCTGGTCTCTATCTGAGTCTCTGTACTTGTGTTTTTCCTTTTACCTCCCTGTATGTCTCACTTCCTCCCTTTCTTCCAGGCATACTTAGTTCTCTCTCTCTTACTTTCTCTTACTCAGGTCCTTCCTAAGATGACTTCTCATGTGGTGTCTGAGATTGACCACATCCTAGGCAACAGACCGTACAGTAAGAAGGACTACCGCTCTTAGACCAGGTTGGTGGGCTACCAAGAGGTCAGCTGTACCTACCTACTGACCATACTGCTACCATGGACCCACTGATCAATGTTAAAAGTCCGTGGTTCTCTCCTTGTGCCCTCACTCAGTTCCAGCCCACCTCAGCCTGGAGCAGACAGCCTTGCTAAACCTAGCATTGCATAACCTCGTCTGCTTGAGACGTGTCAGATCAGCTCTACCAGGTTCATCTCAGGTCCGGTCCTGCTCAGCCAAGAAACACCACAACAACAAACTCAGCTTTTTGCAGCCTCTGGTCAATTTAGTCCATCAAAAAATTTCAGCTCCCAGGCCTAGTTGTTAGTCTGTCCAGCACCAGCTCATACAAATATAACTATGCAGCACTTAGACCAGATAACAGTCAGCTCCAGTGTCATGCTCATAACATTTAGAGCATTCCATTGTGCTTCAGTGTTGGTCCTTGTTTTTCCTCTCCTTCATATGCACACATTTCTGCACATCTATAGTTAAGAGCTGAGCAGCGCACTCTGAGAAGCACTGCAGGACAATGTAAAGTCAAATAATGAAACTTTATTTATATGATGCATTTCAAACAATAAATGCAGCTCAAAGGGGTTTACAATAAAGAAATGACATGCAGAAAAACAGATATAAAGTAAACATAAAAACAGGGATATAATACCATTATGTGTTATTACATGTAATAAACAAACCAGTTTGCACTTCTTGATTGGCACCTAGATCTCTGAAGTTTTAAGCATTTCAGAAATAAGCCCTCAGCCTACTCAGACTGTTCCTGAGGGTGGAAACTCACTAATCTATCTCAACCTGAAGTTGGCCCACAAACCTCCCCCAAAGGGGGGTGTCTCAATTTTTAGAATTTATCCTTAAAATAAAGAAGTGCCTTGCTCAAGGTCAACTTGATAGCAGTTGAATTTGATGAGACAACAATGTTACCTGTTCACTTTTCTCACCCACATCCTTCCATCTTAGTGGGTGACTCAGACCTTCGAGTCACAAACCTGTATCTCTAATGTCCGGGCTGCCAGCCACAAGTAAATTGAGTTGTGCACAAAATTCATACAGAGCACATATTTTATTTATGAGGATTTTTGTCTGAAGATCTCTGTACAAGCATTTCACACACAAATTAGATTAGAGGTATCCCAGCAAAAAGGACATGAGAAAGCTTCAGTTGCATGAATATCCTGTCAGTCAGTGCTCTCATTATACCTTTATGCAGTGTGCAGTGAACAAAATGCTAATCATATGAGCTCAATACGCTCACCCAGTGTCAGAGGTGTGCCCCTCATGTCATGGGAAAAAACATCTTGGCTATTTCACAGTAAAATTTATGCTTAGCAAAGACAAGGTGACCTACACATTCTTCTGAAACCTCATTTAAAGAAAATCCAGCTCCAGTTAGCTTGTATTAGCTTTACTTAAACTACCTATAAAATCCTGCTACTGTATCCAGTCCCATGTTTAGTATAATACAGAATAGTACTTAGTAATTATCTGATATTATAGGCTGCAAATCCTGAGAATATTAACCAACAGATGCATGTCCTCCCTGCTATAGTGTGCCTCCATTTTCTTTTCTACAAAGCACATAATTAAAAAACAAGAAAGAAGAGATTGGATCAAAAAAGCTCGTCCAGACGATTGCAGCCCACGGGACATGTCAGCGGGAGTAATGCTCTGCTTCAGGGTAGAGAGTGAAGCATGTCGCCCCTCTGTGGTCTTTGAGGAACTGCCGCTCCGCTTCACTAGATAGAAGAGAGAAGGTGGACTCCTTTTCTCTCAGATTGCGTCATAACGGGGACACTCGTCTCCTTTGCTGCCTGCATTTCCCTTCGACGAACCATGCAAACATGAACTTAAGCATATGATAAATCAACATATATATGATAAAGGGACTCTGACGTCCTGGCTGGTCATGTTTAGAACTGCAAAAACCTGCTTCTTAAAGGCATAGAGGGGCACAGAGAGACGTTCAGGATGTGGCAAAGATTACAGTATTTATTCTAGTAGTAGTTAATAAATATTAAATTTATTTTGAGATATTGTTTTATGAGTGGAGAATTATAGGGATGTTTTATGTACATAAAATGTTAAAGTATACCTTGTAACATAAGAAAAACCATCAAGAAGCCTCTTTTCTATATGAGGACTTGGCTAATATGATATAATATAAATAAGATGTAAATAGAGTTGTTTTGTTGCTCCTCTGCAGTATCACTGCATCAGATGCAGTGTTTGAGTCACTACTCATCCTCCATCCTTCTGCAGCTTTACACACACGCACACACACACAGAATCAATTTCTGCCTCCTAAATTATATCTCATAGAACTATTTATAAGGAGAAACCAGTCATTTTATTGTTTTGAACGATTAAGTAGGATTATAAAATCCTTATCGATGATGGCATTATTTCAAGAATGAGCTTCTTGAAATGAGACATAAGTAACGAGCTTAAGCATCTTCCACTGGCCTGACCTTGAATCATTATCTCTGAGCAGGTGGCTCGGCTCGCCTTCATACATTGTTCTCGTTGTTCCTTTTCTTGTATGGAAAACAAGCCATCACAGAGATCAGCAGAAATGTTGGCCGGATCCCAGTTGAGTCACTGTTTTGTCCTTGGTGCACATTTGTTGACTTGCAACACAGACACCCTCCAGCTTTTAATCAAAAGGAAATATCAGTCTGTTATTCTTATTGAGTGTTTTGCCAAATATGCTGTTATACATATTAGAACAAAATATCAATAAGATGCGTTTGGCTCATGGTTAATTTGCAGCAGCCTGGCCTTGGATGATGGATTGACTTCCTTATGACTATTTAACTAGATAAGCAATTTAATCACAAAACCACATTTTCCCATTTTACCTACTGGACACCAGTTTGATTCCACTTACTGATATCAATATATGATCCAGATGCTAATATATTTAAACTGTAGTAGTCTGTATTTCCTCTTGCTTTTCTTTGGATGAATTCAATTAACTTTATTGCAACTTGGTGGCAGCACTGTGTGACATCACATACAGCGGTTGCACTTGTGTGAAAGTCAACAGGTGTCCCATTGGTTTGAGTCAGTGATGTTGTTAGTGCGCGCGTGTTTGTGTGTGTGGGGAGACTTCTCCACTCAACAGAGTGCCTTGACTTGAGTCCTGCTACAGAAAAAAAGAAAAATCAGGGAAGTCTTTCATTAGCAGTTGTTAAATGAGGTTTGGATGCTGTCCTACAAACAAATGTGAGATCAGATCAATATTCATGCTGATTCTTTTATTATTAATCTACAGTAAAGTACGTGTCATCTATTGCTCGTTGAATACTAAGCAAAACATTCAGTGATTTGTGTACATTCAGTGATTTTGACTTAAAATCAAGGAATTTACTTAGTTTGCCAAAACTAGTAAAACTTAAAAGTAAATGATATTTTTAATACTGCAGGCAATTAGGTTGCTTTTAAATGCATAGCAGCAGCATAGTTGCCCATCCAACTATCAGTTTGCTTCATGAGTCTTTGTGTGCAGCTCCACAGGCTCTTTATAGGCAACCAAGCAATAAAATCTTCATATGAGTACTAATGAAATATGTTATTTAATGTACTGACCATTTTGGGAAACTGTCCAAAAGAGAACAGTTAATATGGGCATTAATTTTTTTCACCATCTTAATTCGTTATCAGCAACAGTCTCACAACCAGATGAACAGGTCTAAAGGCTACAATGGAACAAAGCTGTGAATTAATGAGTAACTAGATAAGATGAAGGTCTGATGTGTCACTTTAGCTTTAACCCCAAATTTCCTCTTCTGGTATGAATCAAAACTTACAAATTCATTCTGATGACAACGTAATGTGTTTTCTACAATATGCACATTTGTGGATGGAAAAGGCTTTTTTTCCGTTGAAAAGTGACATGCAAACCATCAAGTGTATTATTTCCTCTTCTGAACAGTGGTTCCTCTGTAAATAGTCTATATGAAAGTGTGATTATAAATAAATGCATTGCCAATGGAAACGTCTGTGCTGTGTCTGACTTTTTGCTTGTGATGCTTTTCTAGGTAATCTGTGATTCAATTGAACCTCAAGATTATTAAACTCAGAAAATGTGTGTAAATTGTCACACACACACACACACATACACACACACACACACAAAAGATCAACCCAGAAGAGAAGTACACCTGGTCTTTTGGCTTCTATTGATACAAAAAACAAGAGGACACCTGGAAAAAGACCCTCCAGACATTTGATCATGAATTTCATGAAGTTGAAATGTGATATTTTAGTCCCACCCAAACCCATTCCTAACTTAAAATGAAAAACAATACACCCTTAAACCCACTTCCTCCCCTCCCACCCAATCCCACCCTTAATCTCTCACCCCCCCCCAATCCCCTCCTTTCTCCTTTACTTGGAGCCGGTGGACAGCAGAGCGATGAGTCCTGAGGAGGCACTGATGGACAGAATGTAGTTGCTGGAAAAAAGCAAGTTAAGGCGAAACCACATTGAATGTTGAATGTCAACCTGTCAACGACACTCTTTAATCAGATCTAAAAGGACTCAAAGAAAAGATGATTAGTGACTTGATTCCCCAAAAAGATTTTCCCTCTCGTCTTGTCTACTTCTAAAATAGTCCATCCTATTTTTTATATGTAATTGGTGTGGATGATATAGTATATGTGGAAATAAAAGGATACACAGTGGGGTTGAAGTTCTTCAGCAAGAAGAAGGAGGCAATGATGACCAGGACCAGGAAGAGAGTGTTGTTGTAGAAGATGGAGAAGGTGGTGGCCTCGTAGTCAGCAACCTCATTCTTCTTCCACAGGATCCTAAATGAACACGAGACAAAAAAATACATTTCAATATAAACCTTGTGTGTATATTGTTTTCCTGACTAGCTGGAGGCAGGCATTTTACCTACAGGTTAAATGTTGGGACTCCAAAGACTTACATGAGGAATCCCAGAATATTCACAGACACCTTCCTCAAGCTAAGTGGAAAACATTCAACACAGCACTTTTAAAGTGTGTTTCACCTCTCGTCTTTCTCTTTGCGGGACATCTTGCGGTTGTCTGCCTCCGACAACTTCCTGGTCACCTCCTTGGAAACGGCATCCTCACGTTTCTGGGCAACTCTGGAGAAAAGTTGCAAATATTAGTAGTCATGGGAGATTCTTCTTAAACTTAGCATTAAACTTAAACTAAGTATTTTGAGGCAAGGTGACACTGAGGTAGAAGTAATTCCTTCAGTTATGTTTACAAAGTGCTTTACTTACTCAGCAGATAATTAAATGTACTGACATGAGTGTTGCATGAGATTACTGCTC
>JANJYP010139139.1:0-11656 GCA_024605115.1 Rastrelliger brachysoma
GTGGCTCTGCAGGAGTAAAACACATCAAATCAACGACACACTGGAAGGATACGCATACGTTAAAGTCCAATAATCATTACACCTCCAGTAGAATGATTAATGCTCAGTCTCCAGTAACTTTGGAGTCAAATATCTGAAGCTCCATAGCTGCTAAATGTTCCACTTTCCTTCACCAGGTCGTTGCTAAATTTGCATGTTAGCAGTTTGGCGCTGAGAAGATAGCGTACGGCGGGTTTTATCAGAGCTTGTTTGCTGAAAACAGCTGCCTGCCGCTGCTGGAAACGAGGTTATTGAGAATGGTGAACTATTCAGTGAACGCGCCGTTAAACCACAACCATGAGCTAAAAGAGGTTTAAAAAAAAAAAAAAAAAAAAAGAGACATGATGGAGGGGAACTGCCATATAGTGATTTCTAAGTAATTAAAAGGACATTAAAATCATACTCTAGAACAAAGGTTTTCGGCTTGTTAAGGTTTTTCAAAATGAGCTAAAGTTCCCACCCGCTTTCCTTTTTCAAAAGCACAAGATCCTCTTTAGATCTCTGCCTGCCTTGTTTGTTTCATGAAAGCAGTTGTCACATTTTCCAGCGGCTGATTTTTCTTATTTGGCGGAGTGAAACCTCGGCAATTCCTCGGCGGTATCAGCGGGAGGGTCCTGACTGGAGGACGAGAGCAGAGGAAGAGCTGATAGGAGTCGAACCCCTCTGGCTCGGCGCTCAGTCATGTTTACACTTGACGACAGGACGCCATGAAAGAGCGAGGAGAGGCGGAAGATAAAAGGCAAGAGAAGAAAGAAAGTAAAGAGAGGGAGTGAGAGAGATGAGGGGGGGAGGGTGGGAGAGGAAGGGAGGGGAGGAAGGTGAGGGGAGAGAGGAGAAGAAAGGAAAGGGGCCCGGGAGGAGGAGAGGTTGTTTTTAGTGTTAATGAAATCTGATAAAGGGTTGATTCAGGGTGAACGGTGTCGGTGATGCTCAAGATGACAAATTTCACCTTAAAACGTCACGCTGAAATGACATTAGAAGCCTCAGCTAAACAAAACCTGCTGTTTATAGGACTGTTAGCATTAGCTGTCTTTTAGCACATGGTTGAGTTTAGTAACATCAGACTGCTGTTCAGCTGGAAACCTCAGATTCACTCAATCATGTTTCTTTTCCCTCACGGTTCAAAAAGCTGTTTGCCATTTATTGTTGTTCACGCCTCATCGGTTGATCGTAGTAAAAAACACCATACCTGCATTATGATTGCATGAACTGAAGAAAAGAGTTCAGTTTTAATTGAATTAGGTCACAATTCTGCAATTTTCAGCTAATGCATCATTTTCACGGGTGATATTTTGAGATGTTACGGCAGTAAAAATAAAAAAAAAAAAGCACATGTTGCATTTATTATAGTACTGCCCGCGTTATTAGAAGCTTCACAGGCGTGTTTCCTGGTATGATAGGTCTGAAAGGTCCATTGCAGGTATTGACACACAAAGCCACTGAAGGAATTTAGTTATGTAAGGTTCCATCAAAAAAGGGTTTCACATGTGCCAGAGAGTTCAAATGTGGGGAAGTACCTAACTATCCTGGAGAGGCTGCAGAGACATGCAGGTTCTTGAATAAGACTTTGAACCAAAACATTAATTCACTTCATCTATCTTTCACATCGTCATATACTTTTAATTCATTGACACAAAAAAATATAATAAACGTTGTCATAGCTCTCTTGCTTCCAAAGGTTAGTCTTGATCTTCATAGAGCGCCAGGCTAGCTAAATGCTAAAGCTGAATGATTTCCTGCAGTAGTTGTGTCTCACTCTCTGAAACAAAGCGGATAAGTGTATTTCCCTTAAATGTTATACTATACTATTTACTTTGCCAAAAGTTAAGATGTGTTGTATCTCGGTACACGTTTTTAAAAAAAAAAATGTGTTCATGACGTGAAGATTAGAAAAAAAGTACCATGGGGTACCAGGTGCTTGATGCAGTGTAAGAACTAGGGTTAGGGTTAGTGCAAGTCAGACATATCCACTGTGAAACCATATGCCTAGCAGGTGAAAATAGGTAAAATTAATGTAAAATACTGCAACATTACGGGAATTCAAATGACTCAACAGAGAGCTTATAAATGAAGTCTGAAGTTCACTATGTAGGAGGTAAGGTGAGTCAGCGAGGGCCAACAGAGAGGACCTGCTGGGTAGTTTAACTCTTTCGTGGTGATTGACTCTGATTTTTGACCAATCTTTTAATGCATGTGGCACCTGCTGTAGTCTCCATAGTAACTTGAGGTAAGTTTTGTGATATTCTCTGATTATTTTTGACATTTTGACTCTAATAAGACTCATTTTTTTCACAATAATTGCTCAACAAAAGCCTTTTCACGTGATCTTGATGTCTTGGATCTTAGCTGCACTCATTCAAAAAACAGGAGACGAGACAAAGTGTTTTCCTGACAAAAAGAACATAGAGAGACATTGCTATAGTGCCACACACGTTTTTAAAGAGGAGGTCATGGTGGTTGGTTGGATGCAAAAGGGGTCTTTATTTCTTTGTATCTGAAGTTCACATCTTCTCTTCCAATAGCAATCAATGCCGTTTTTTCTTCCAACCACGACCGCCGTCTTTTGCGAACCTTAGCCGTGTACTTTTAGTTTCCAACCAACATGTTTTTATTCACAATAATTGGAACAATCGTCTTGTGAATTGAGTCATAATCAAACGAAATGATTCCTCATTTCCTGTCGACATCTTTTGAACCCCCTCAAGGACCCTTGAAGGTCTCCAAATACTGGAACGTTCTGAGCATTTTGGATTAAGCAGCTTCTGTTTTTTATAACTATGAAAGAAAAGAAAAAAGGGGGGGGTATATTTAATATTCCAGACCTGTTGTATTCAGAGAGTGGAAAAGGAGGGATGGAAGGGAGGAATCAGCCACTTTGCCACTGCTGAAAGAAGGAAGGAGAAGGGGAAAAGGAAGAAAATAAGATGCAAGGCTGTTTTTTATTTTCCCTGCTAATTAAAAGCAGATGTCAAGGTACAACTCTGAGCTTGTTTAACGCAGCACAACTGTTTCCTGATTTTCTTTCTAGGCTTCTCTGCACTTGTTGAGAGACCATTTTGCTTCTGCTCATCCAACCCACTGGACTTTCTCCAGTTTCCAAAAAAAAAATCTCTCTCTCCGTCTCTCTGTATGATTAAGCCTCGCTCATCCCTCTGCTTGCATTAGCTCTAAGCTGGCAGGTGTCTATGAGATAGAGTTTTTAGAAAGCCAAATACAAAAAACCTCCGCAGAGAGACAGAAGCCTTAATTGAATTGTCAAACACAAATCTACCTGGAGAGTCGGTTTGAGACAAAAAAAAAAAAAATCAAAAAAATCATGTGAAACTCGTCCTGTCTGTCTCCGCCTGACAGCTTGACTGTTTCGCCGCATCACTGTCTGTCTGTCTGTCTGTCTGTCTGTCTGTCTGTCTGTCTGTCTGTCTGTCTGTCTGTCTGTCTGTCTGTCTGTCTGTCTCTGTTCGCTGTTTGGCATCAGCCGAGACTTTTTATGGCTGAATTCAGGGTCGTCGAAAAATAAGACGTGACGCAGGTGTTTGCCTCAAGGGTGTGTGTGTGTGTGTCATTTTTGGAGTATTTTGACTGTATTTCTTAATTCGTATTTTAGGATGACAAGTTCTCAAAATGCGCCGTAACTTTGCGTTGTGTTCCTGTCACTTTAATGTGACAGAAAGAAAGACGAGTAATTTCACAGTCATTTCAGTCTCAGTATGACTTGAGGGTAGTAAAGGCATCACTATACTCAGTGAGAGGTGCTTGCCGGATGGTTGAGTATGTCAGTATGTCCCTCTCCAACACCACCATAAAGGAGAACTTATAGTGATATAAAATGTTGTCTATCTGATCCACCATGTAGCCCTGCTGCTACACTTACAATCAAATTACCACCTGTCGTGAATTGCATAGTTTCAGCTAGGCCTGTCACAATGATTAGGTTACCGACTTATTGTAGAATATTGTAATTCTAGGCATTGTGTCTATATATGGATCGTATAATGCATGGACATGACCTTGATGTTTTTTTTTTTACCTCAGTATTGCCGCATTTCACAAATAAAAGGCTTTTTTATTATCGTTATATCAGTGGTTTGAAATGATCTTCAACTGGCGATAATATTGTTTATCGCGATTATTTCTGACACAATATATCATCCACCAAAAGTAGTGAATGTGACAGGCCTAGCTTCATCCTGAATACAAACACTCATACAGAGGATGCAATGTGCTGCTGTGACATACATTCGGTCCCTTATCAATGCAACTATTACATAACCTTTGCGCGCCAGAGTCGCAAGAGCGAGTTTCACGGCGACCGCAATTATAATCTCGTTCTCAGTTCATTCATGCGTTTGCGTTAGTTGACGCGCAGATGTTAGAGCTCAACTGCTTTTAGCACAAGTTCTCTTTTCTTTTGGCATATTTAGTTGTCGTAGGTGTCAGGTGTGTAACCACGACAGTACCACACCGGAGTATAGTCGACCCTGATTTGCATGTAGCGGAGAAACCCGTGGTGGATGCTATCAGATTTTCAGTTCTGGATAGAGATGCAAGGTGTGTTAGTCTTATTGGAATTTCATCCCGAAATGAGACACTTGAAATGATAAATGGGGCATACAGTATGTTTCACGTGTCCTGTTACTTGCCAGAAACGAGCATACTGCTTGGCCATGGCGCTCCATGCTCCAGAAACTGCTCTGTGGTCGAGGGCTGGAACTGTCGACTTAATGTTATAATCCAGGCTTCTTGGAAACATACAGTACATCAAAATGTGGTTGTGAAAGGACTCCAACTCCGCAGTGGGTCTACATGTAGTACAAGAGACAAGTCAAATTATAAAACATATTATCTCTAATAGATTAAGGATAAAATACATTCTTATTTATTCATCTGATTAGGTATATTGAAGGTGCATAGACAATTTGGGCAAAAGACCCATGAAGGCCAATGTTTGCAATAGTAAGACTTGTACCAAACCAACCTTGTTACCAGTTGTTACAGTAGAGCTTTGTCTTACAATTTTTGATTTCTCCATCCCTTGTTGTAAGTACACGCACATTGTACTTTACAGCGTACGGTAAAACGTACTACATTACATATTACAAGAAACAAGAATTTATTTGGCTATTACTGGAAAATTAAGTTTGCCTGTAGAGAGGCACTAATGCCAATACTGATATCAGTTTGATACGGATTCAATTGACTGTATTGCGCTGAAATGACAATGGATTGATCTGCTATAGGATAAATAATTAGGTAAATGTATCCAATTCCCATGTATTGGAATTAGTATCAAGACTTGGATTGGCACATCACTACTCACCTCTCTGACAGGAGGAGGACAAACTTTGACTTCAGCTTGAGGGTGAAGTTCTCTCCAACTCTGAAACGCTTCGATAAGATAATGACAGGTGTTTTTTTGCATTTATTGTCAGAATATCTTTTAGTCTATCTTCTTTATAATTCTGTCTTCCTTGTTTTTGGTTGTTTTATGCGGTGTAGGAAATCATTGCGAATGTCGAAATAACAAATATCTAATATCATCTCCAACCACTCCTTGCTGAAAGGTTGTTATGGAATTTTTACTCAATAATAATAAAAGAAAAACTGCCTACCCTAGCTTTAAATCAGCAACCACTTCAATCAACCCCCCCTTTTTTTTTTTAAACTTTGCTTGGAACTAGTTTCCAACCAGCCTTTGGCTCTGTGCCTTCATGTGCATTGTTCTCACTTTAGTCTTTATAAAAGTTTTGCTAACTCTGCTGCTTTTTTAGCTTCCGACCAGTTTGCACTATTTTTTTTTTTTTTTTTTTTTTGAATTTCCTTTTGTTCCTCTGGTTGTGATGGTGTGTAGAGATCTAAGCCGCAGTTGGCTCGGCTTCACATGGGCCTGTGTGGAGAGACGAGGGGGTTTGTCAAAGGAATCGCCCGCGCCGCTTATTCTTCCTCCACCACAGAGATGGAGAAAAAAAAAACAAAACAAAACAAACACAGAAAAAAAAAACTCAAAACAAAAAGGAACGGCCTTCTTATTATCAATATTAATCTCTCTTTTTGGAAAGGCATCTGTAGACTCTGAGCTCGGCTGTCTTTTAAAAAAAAAAAAAACACACATATGCACACGCACAACGCCGCTGATTCAAGAAAGCCATGTTTGAACTTGCTAATGTTTTCTCTTTCTCTCTCTCTCTCTCTCTCTCTCTCTCTCTCTCTCTCTCTNTTTCTGTCTCTCCCTCCCATTCTTTCTTTCTTTCCTTTCTTCCTCTCTGTCTACATGAGCTATTCTCTCTCTTCATTTAGCATGCCATTAGCTCTCCAAGCTGTTGTTTGTTTTTCTGCTTGAATGTGCTCTTTTTGAACAAAAGAGTAGAAAAACAAGCAACATTTACTAAAAAAAAAAAAAAAAAGCCACTAAAAATAAGCCATGTACTGTTTTTGGCGTGTGCGAGCATGCATGTGTGTGTGTGTGTGTATGTGTGGTGTGCGTGTGTGTGTGTCTGCTTATGTGTGTGTGTGTCTGCTTATGTGTGTTGACAGCTACAAATGTTTGCCTGTGTGTCTATAAGATTGGTTGCATGCTTATAAAAATATGCATGCCTCTGTGTGTGTGTGTGTGTGTGTGTTTGTGCATGCATGTATGTGTGTGTATGAGGGCACTGGCACTAAACTTACTCGGGTCCAGATGTTCTAATTATAGAACAGCTCTGCTGCCTAATGACAGGAAACGCTGGCCCCTGTGTGTGTGTGTACGTGCGCGCGCAAAAGTTCCTGACAGACACACTAACACATTGACCGAATGTGCGTGAGACCGAAACATGAATGAAACTCTCGTCATTAACCTCCTGAACCCTGATTTCCTCCTTCAAATTGTCCCCTAACTAGTTCTAAAACGTGATAGAAACCTTGCCTCTCTCTGATTGCATTACATATTGTTTATCAGTTAGTGCCAGCTCCGCACGGAAGCTCCATCATGTTTACACTGAGTGAAATATTCCACGTCAATCTTTATTATATACACTGTTCCCCCCTTAAATTTAGCCTGGCATATTTCAACATAGTAGCATTTTTATTTGACGTTTGCTTTTACAGAGTGATTTCTTAATCTTGATTGTTAGACTAAACTGACCACAGTTTGAATATAAATTTTCTACAAGTCACCCTTTCCATTTACCAAAATAATAAAAGTCAAAGTTGTGGTCAAATGTTAAATGTACAAGAATTAGAAAAGGGTATAAAAAAAATTCCATATGGAGTTTTTAAAGTAGTTAACCTTCCTATTGTCTTCCCATCAGCCACGCAACTTTTATCCTCTCAGGTCAGTTTTGCAGAGCATAAATTATAAATCCTGACCCTATTCAGTCCAACTTTACATTTATTCTTGGAAATCATGGTCAACCTGCCTTATTTAAATGAGATTACAGCTCATTTTGAGTTAAATGGTCCCCCTTTTTTCCTTTTATTTATTTATTTTTTATTATTTCAAAAATGTTTTTTTTTTTTTTCTCTTATATTTTATCTTCATTTCATATTTTCCTTTTTTTTCATATATGGTTGTTTTACATATTAGTTTCTACTTGCACTGTTTTGCTATAGTTTGACTCTTTTTGTTATTATCATTACTGTCTTACCTACTGATTTTATCGATGTATTGGATTAAGTCCCGTGGGCCCTGCCAATTGATATAAACATGCATCCAAGGAAAATCCCATAAAAATAATGTTGAAAGAAAAAGAAAGAAGGTGAATGATTTGAACTAAATTATTGATTGATGATTAAAACTGGTCAGGAAAGTTTAGTCAGGATACAGTTTAGAAAGCATTTTAAATATTTGTAGGTGTCCTGTTGTCCTCCCAGTCTGGGTTAACTGCTTATAAAGTACAAAAGATCACTCAGTTCAATGAAAATAATGATGATTATACTCACAAAGAATGGAGTATGGAAACATATACAGGATTTTCAGGCAATGAAATGAAATGAATCCAGATTTCTTTTATAAAATTTGTCCTAAGGACAACATTAGGGTTAAAATAAATAATTAAAAGAATTGAAAGTATCATGGCAGTATTGATTTTGCACACAGTCTGTCTTAATCTTTTACAAACTCTACACATCAAAGTCTTGGTTTCCATCCCACCTCCTGTCAGCAGTTAAAAAAAAAAAAGAATGTAATGTTTAACCCTCATCATGAACACACACGTAATGATATGTCTTCAGGCTAATCAAACCCACAGTGATGAGAGTGGGAGAGATTATTAAACCTCACTTTTTAGATTCCTGGTCGAGATAACGCAATCACATGATACGCTTAATTATGCTTGAACGTCAGGCTCCCTCCGTCCAATTGAGAATTATGAGATCTAAGATTGTGACTCTAATCAGGTGTTTGATGCTAACTTTCACACTCATTTTGCTCAGCATTGAGGTTCAACACACAGTCCTCCTTAGTGCACAGAAGCCATAGTGGTAGGGATGAATGGTTGGCATACAAAGCTCAGGATTTTGACATCTTGCAAGTTGGTAAAACTTGGCTAAGGTTAGGAGGGGAGGATTGTTATTAGATTAAATATTTTGCACATGAATCCACCTACATGCGGGTCTGGCTTCATCGAAGATTAAAGAGCCTTGCTTCATGTCAAAATGAATGCGCTTATTGTACGAAGAACATGGCAAAGATACAAAATATAAAACCCCTAATTGATTGTCTAACAGTTCTTATACCATGTAGGCTTTGATGAAAGGCTGTGTGTGATGTGTTAAATCTTCCACAAAAAAAAAAAAACCCACTGAACTCAAGTGAGTCATTCACAACCTTGAGGCTTTAAAAAAAAAAAAAAAGAAAGAAGGAAAGAAAAAGATTCCATCACTGGCTCTTATAAGTAAAACAAATCAGGATTCATTTACAGAAATAAAAACTAGTGTGCAAGTGTTTTCTTTTTTTTTTGTTTTGTTTTATGTTCTTTAATGTGGGCTTTATGATGGCAGGGTCCTTGAAGAACAAAAGTTACTCACTCTCTCAAAAAAAAAAAAACACCAGTCAACAAAAATCTACAATAATAATCAATAACCAAGTCAATAATATAAAAACAGCCTGATGGAAACTTAGATTTATAACAGATGCATGTTTTTTTGTTTTTTTTAATTTGGTCAATAGTTGCTATGATGATGGTCATTCTCGTCCTCTCTCTTTCTCTCTCACTCTTCGTAACCATGGTAACAACATGTCAATTGATGTCTCCATCCTCATCTCCAACTGTCCTCTCCATCACAGCGACTGTAACCACGGAGATGGACGGAGAGAGGAGAGATGTTTTCTCTCTCTTTCTCTCTCTCTCTCTCTCTCTCTCTCTCTCTCTCTTGTTTCTGTGTGCGCAGACAGAGGCTCAGATGGAGGCGCCGTCTGCTGCGGTGCCTTGCTCAACGGCTCCTCAGGGAGGGTCAGGGGAAGGGTTTCTCCGGCAACACTGTGCTCATAATCCGTCTTTTTATGACCTGGATTTCTCAGCCAGAGAGAGGAGGAAATAAACAGGGACGGTATTAAATAAAAGAATGAGGGGATGAATGAGGAGGTGAAAGAAAGGAAGCAGGATAGAACAGAATGGGAAAGAAAAGGTGCAGGAAAGAGAGGAAGAGAAAGATAGAGCAAGCAAGGAGAGGTAGGAAAGAAAGATGAAATAAACAAGAAGGAAATGAAAAAGAATAAAGAGAGTAAATGTAAAGGAGGAGATATGATGAAGGAAGGGGGGAACAAGAAGAGAAAGCAGCAATAAAATAAGGGAAAAGGGACGAGGAGAGAGGTGAAGGGAAGGAAAATGGGAAGGCAAGGAAATGAATATGAGGAAGAAAAAGAAACTGAAGGAGGAAAGGGAGGCAAGGAAATACATAAATAAATGATAAATAAAAAGAATGAGTGGAAGGGAAGGAAAGATGAATGGAAGGATATGAAAGAAAAGAGAGGAATGAGGAATAGAGATTGAGAGAAAGCGAAAGAAGGAGGAGGTAAGAAATGAAAAGGAAAAAGGTAAGGAAGAAAAGAAGGGAAGCAAGGAGGGAGAGCACCAATCGTGTAACAAAACAGGACGTGGTCCACTTCCTGGATGTGATCATTACATCACTTCCCCTGCTTGTCCAGTCACAGACACACAAATACACATGCGCGCACACACACACACACATGCACGCGTATGTACACACACGCAGTAGGATTGCGGGTGTTAGACAGTTTAAGCGGCTTTAAAGGAGAAGATACAGAGACGTAATCTGACTCTTAATTCTTACTGTCTCATCTTCGTGTGCGTGTGCATGTGTGTGTGATTACCCAGGATAATAACATGGATGTAGTTCAGTGAAAGTACAAGAAGCCTCTCTGCATTATATAAAATGATTGAATTAGATGTTTGTGCCTCTACTGTCCTCCCATCTTTTTCTGTCAGTCATCTTTTATGTCAGCTGTTCTCTTCTGTGTTATAGTGAGCTCTCTTTGAACATGACATTATTATTAAGATGTTATTATTGTTGTTACTATTTTAATATGGTCGTCACTGCCGTCAAAAAAAATAGATAGGATGCTTTCCTTTCAGTTTCAGTTGATGCAGTTCGCTTCTGTTATTAGCAAAACGCACTCACTTTATTCTGCAACATTGCAGTTGAAATGTGGTTTTGATGTATGTGTGTTCAGAGTTTCTGAAATGTCTCAATGCGGCAATAGCAGCTAAAGTGACGTTATTTAAAATATGTGTTTGTATTAGGAGGTAAAGCACTGATAGAAGTTGAAGTGGAATTTGACATCAAGCAGCGACTAACACTTCACTAACTTAAGGTGTAATGCCACCAACGACCACTGGATGCTCCAACTCTTATTCAAACACCCCAACTTCACCCTAGAAATACCGAGTTAATCATTTTTTTTCAACAAATGATTAAGGTCTCAATCAATAAATCCAGGTCCTATCATGAGTATTGCCCCATTAATCAAATCAAATTTGAACAATTATAGTAGCTTGGATGTCCACCATGTGAGCATTGATTAAAAGCGATGATTGACAGTTGGCTCAAACCCTGCTTCTTTGCTATGGGATTTGTACTGAGTCAGAGTGTTGTTGCAAAATTTAGGCAAGCAAAATGCGACTTGATAATACCTACGCTGTTCTCACAATCTAACTAGCCTAGCTAATGTTAACTCTAGAGCTGATATCGTAAAATGACAATACCATGGCAGTTGAAGTACCCCTAATGGCCAAATTCCACCGGGTCCGGTTTGGCTGCGGAATGGCTCTGCCACGCCGGCAGACCTTATAGGTTTCTATTTTAGTCAGTGAATCAACTTCCACCAGGTCCAGTATGGCTATGGATCAGTTGCGGATCAGATCCGGCGGTAAGGAGGCCTCCGGAGCAAATACGCAGAGCTTCTATTTCTGCTGGACGCCGGATCAAGGTGCAGCAATTCAGTACAGAGCAGATCGTGTGGGACAGGAAGTTGAGCACAAATACAAAAGCCACCGGTTTTATTTCCAAAATAAAATACACTGCATTACTACCAACGGTTTTTTTTGGTTGTCCGTTTAGATTTCGTTTTAAATTATGTAGGCCTACATAATTACACAAACTGTCCCTACCTATGGTTGAG